>VRLP01003239.1:0-68006 GCA_009660295.1 Lophius piscatorius | reverse complement strand
CATCCAGGAGACTTTTCAATTGGATCTGCTCGTGGTGACAAAATTGTTTTGCTCATTGAGCGTTGCTTCGCCCCCCCCCCCCCCCCCCCCCCCCCTCCTCCTCCCTTGCTCGCTGGCTATAAAACACGCACATACTTGTGCATAGACCTCTGTCGCAGTCAATTACTGCTGCTAATCTGTGCAGCAATGGAGAGTAAATATTTCATTACTTTTTCAAATAAACAGTTGGTCTGAGTCCATGAAGCGTCGTCTATCCTGTGAGGAGAGCCGCGACGTTTGCATTCAATTACGCTCTCAGCACAATTTTTTTTTGTGCTGAGAGAACGCTACTGAAATCATCCGACTCGGTCGCCGCATCTCGAGATGAAAAGTTGGCTGGAGAGCCCAACATTTACACCATGGCGCAGTTTCTTTCCCTCGGCGCCGCCTCCTCCTCCTCAATAATAGAGGAAAAAAGTTCATCAGAGTTGTAGTCGGCGCCGCGAAACCCGGACGCCCAACACGGTTTTCTCCACGACCTACTAACTAAGTAGTGTTGTGCGAGATTAGCAGATGAAATAATGCAAGCAGCGGGGAGGGCGGGGGGGTTGGGGGAATGGCGGGGGGGTTGACAGAGAGATCCCAGAGTCTACTGCTCATTAATCACTGCAGCGTCTTTGACCTTTCATTTGCCAAGGGCACAAAAAGAGGAGGAGGAGGAGGCTGAGGAGGGGGGTGGCCGCGGCGGCTAACGCTGCCCAGGAAAGAGCCACATTGCGGGAAATGGCTGGAGAAGACGACGACGAGGAAGAAGAAGAAGAAGAAGAAGAAGAAGAAGAAGAGGAAGGAGCGAGAAAGATGACCGAGATAGCAGCGAGGTGATGGAGAGAGATACGGCGAAGTCCAGAGAAGACATCACAACACATTCTTAATGAAGAGTGAAATTAATCAGCTTCACAGGCTGTTAGATGAATCAGGCATTTCCCAGCCCCTAGGTGGTATCAGCTGCTCTGCTTCGCTTGCCAGGCCTGATAAAGACCGATAGGCCCCTTGCCCATTTACACATGTTATTAAAAGAATTACAAAGATGTCTGCTCAGCTCCCTCCCTTCGCACCAGCCTGGGTCTTTGGGAACCGGGTGATGGAAATGGCACGAGGGTGTGACATTAGCGTCAGGCGTATTTTTAGCGTCTGGATGCTCGGCTCCTGGTTCACCAGGTGGGATGAGATCAGAAGTGGTGGTGGTGGTGAGAAAAAGCTTGACACACTGCAGCTATGGAGGAGAAGCTTGTCTTTTACTCTGACAGGGGAGAGAGAGAGAGAGAGAGAGAGAGAGAAAGAGAGAGGGAGAGAGAGAGTATGAGAGAGGGAGTAAGAGAGAGAGAGAAAGAGAGAGGGAGTAAGAGAGAGAGAGAGTTAAAGACAGAGAGAGAGTAAGAGAGAGAAAGAGAGAGAAAGAGAGAAAGAGAGAGAGAGAGAGAGAGAGAGAGGTCGAGCGGCGGTAAAAAGCCAGATTGCGATACGGCTTTCAACACTGGTGTTGATTGATATGTAGAACGACGGCTGTTATATATCATTACATCTCCATTGTCTGCTGGAAGTTAGAAACACACTCCTGTAATTAGACGTCGAGATCTCAATGTTTCATAATGAGAGCGCCATAAAAAGATTAAATAAAAAAAAATCTAAATAATGAAGATACAAATAAGCACAAGAGAAGAATGAGCGATAATGGAGTCTAATCAAGTGCAAATAATGACACTTACAGAATCAATACAAGGAGAAATGAGTGCTACAAGTGCGGAATAGTTTCACAGCTAATATGTTGTGCAGTTATTAAAGTACATTTAAGGTTATTTTTAACCCTAATTGACGTTCAAGGTTAATCTAATCAGACCAATTGTACCTCCGAAGAGCCTGCTCCAATTTAATTGGCTATTTTTATTGCCTCAGCGAGATTTTAATTGAAACCAAAGGGGATCTAACAACAACTGTGACATGTTGATGTCTGGGGGATAGTTATAAATATGTGACAAAATATTTGCATTATTAATGTGATTTCTTAATGCATTATTGTAACGCGTCCCCAGAAACACAGAGCGTATTATAAGAGGGAGACGGGGCAGGAATAATCATCTCATCCTGAATATGTCAACAGAATATTACACAGACATTTCCCTCCGACTCCAGGCAGATCCTGGAGATTTGAGACATTAACATTCCAGGAGAAAAATCTGGCTTTGTCGAAAAACGAGAAACGAGAGGTCTTCATCAAGTTTCTACCATTATAGTGTCGGTGAAGCTGTCAGCTTCAAAATAACTGTTTTTACCGTAAGAAAATATGTTTAAGACATTAAGGTAATGTCAGATACAAAAACAGATACATTGTCAACCTTTCTACAGTTACATAGTTAATTACATTAAGTAATTTACAGTAATTTCAGATTTGAAACCTAGAAATCAACATAGTTTCAAAATCTTATACCGTATTTTTAGGTTCTTCTGACTGTGGGATTTATGGTATGCTCTTGCTAAATAGTTGAGGTTGGATATTTATGTTTTCATGCAAGCAATGTGTTATTTATACAGAAAAATACTTTTATGGTGGTGACTTTCTTCTGACATTATGTTACTGTTGCTTTAATGTTACCAGAAATGTGTGTTTTCACTGTCAAAGTCTGTATTTTATACATATTCTGAGCGTATAATGTTAAATATGTATTGTTTATATATCACTTTATCTACTACATTGTTATACTGTTTTAAATTTTGCAATCTATTACTGTTGTCATTCCACAGTATTTTACTGTAATGTCTAACTACAACTTTTACACTTTAGGTTAAAGAAAAGTTGCAAATTTACTGAAATGTAAGAAGTTGACATTATATCTGTTTTTCAAATGGCAACTTATAATGTCTTATACATGGTGACCGTATTTTTTTTAACGGTAAAATCCTGGCAACCACAGCTGCCGGTATTTCACCTAAAGGTTTACGGCTTCTTTTTTTTGTCACGTCGTACGTTTTGGAACTGAAAGTGTCACTGATTCAAAAGAGGAGATGGAGTCAGACACCGGCTTGAACATTAGCATGAGACTCCTGGATCAAATTCTGCACGGCAGCAGCAGCCATTGATGATATCGATCAGAACCACGGCTACTAAGGCTTTGCACGGGTTGAGAGTCGGCGCTATGAAATGTGCTTCCTCGACTCTGCATTTTCCGAATGGGTCCCTCATATCTGCAAGAATTTCTCTCCCACTTGGCAGAGCTGTGATATTAGAGGTAAAAAGCTTATTAATTGCACGTCTGCTTCCTGCTGACGGATCCACAGAGACCCGAGAGTCGGGCAGGATCCGGCGCTGGTGGACTGTTGCTGTTTGTCCCCTTATGGACGACAGTAACTCTTCGGGAGCGCTTTAAATATCGGACCTATTTCCAGACCTGCGACGACATAGGTTAAGATAAGAAAAAGATGGAGCGAGGGGGAGAACATGGGGGCTTCAAGGGAGAATTCTGGGTGCTCCGTCTGTAAAACCAGAACCTGCAGTCCCACAGAAAGAGTGGAAAACACCACTCACTCAAGCCTGACATCTGTATAAAAACAAAAATAATCTGCTGTCAGCAGAATGTTCAGTGACTCCTATCACCCCGCCGCTGATAAAGACTCTGGCCGCGGTAAGGACCGGGCTGTTATGCGAGGGGCTCAGTGGATCGGAATGCATGCTAATTGCCATCAGAAATATGTGGTGAGCCTTACAATTTCTGGCATTGCTCCGCACCTTGGCGAAGGACATGCCAGAAGGGTACTAGAAAAACAAAGATTAATGAACGGCGTTGAATCGCTGTAGTGCCATGTCAACAACACCACACATTTCATCACAGAGGTCGGCGCCGCTCGTCAAGTGTGAACGCCGTGCGGGAAAATTTCCACGGCAAAAAAAAAAAGTCTCGGACCCTCCGACAACCTGGAGAGCGGAGATAAAGTTTTTACTTTTATGGCGCCGACGCGATTACACGCGGCCAAAGGTATAGAAAGAGAAGTAGTTCACGCGGCGGGAACATATACTCAACGCGTCAGAGTAATCCGGCGTGTCAGTAAAACCTGACGCTCTAAACAGGAGCAAAACCTCCCCTCTTTAATAATTGATATATTCTGATTAAATGTGGCAGTTTGGAGATAATGAATTCTTTATAGCACGCCTTGAGCAACTCAACAGCTTTGCCCTGCATGACAGCTTTATGGGGCATTTTCTTTTTTCTTTTAGCCCAAATTTTTTGGGGGGGGGGGGGAAGTTTAACCTATGCAGATCAATGTGCTTCCTTAAAAGAGTTTAATAAATTAAAGTGCAGGGGGCATTTCTTCCTTTTTTTTCTTTTTTTCCTCAGCGAGCAGAAAAAAGCTGATGAGACAGGTTTAGTTTAATCTCAGGCAATAGAAGTCATTAACCATTCTCCCAGGAATTAAAATATAGCTTGCCCTTTTCTTCTCTCACTTATCATTAGCATCACTTTAATCTCCCCGCGTTTCACACTGCTATTTTAATCATTACTTACTGCCTTTTGACAACTGAAGAACACGGCTTCTCCCCGCTCAGGCAATATCCTGATTTTAGCTGACAAAATGTAGGACATCATTTAAAAATATCTAAATTTGCCCCCCCTTCCTTTTCTTTTTTTTTTTCTTCTTCTTCCTCTTTCTTTATCTTATTCTTCTAACTTCCACTTCTTCAGACTAAATGTCTTTCTATTTATATCAAAGAAAGCACAAAAGGCGAGAGCAGATTGAGTCCGACGACGTTGGGAATGTAATTTGAGTTAGCGGCGAGGGTTGGGAGACGTACAATACGGTTTATTTGCGTGGACTAGTGTTATTTTAATGGATGTTGAATCGCACACATTGGGTTATGTGGGTCAGGCGGGGTGTTGGGGGTATATTTGTCTGCCCTTGAATCAATGGACATTTGCAACAGAAAGAAGATATCTCCAGAGCAGAATATAAATAAAGTATTATGGCCAGTCGGTCAATGACAATGACAGATGTAGGGCAAGTCATTTCTACAACTTTTGTTTCTTTACTGTTGCTGGTAACAGGAGGACTGAACAATAGGAGCGGATCTGGAGCATGATTAATGTGGAGATGATGAGAAGGAGAAAACAAAGATACAAAGGCTTACAGCTGATTCCATTATCGCAGAACTCTCTCACAAAAGTCAAAGCTGAGTTCAATACATGTACTTGTATCCGATTTCATTAATACGTATGCGTTCGCTTTTCACCCTCGGCCCATTCTAGAAGGCGGAAATCAAAATGAGAACTTAATATACCGACAGAGTTTGATTAATTAGACACGAGTTTAAAGTTTTTCAGCGGATCAGACGATAAAAACAAGACGTTAAGTCAAGTTCATGCCGATTTGAATGAAAACAGTTAAATAAATCGAATGAAAAATGAAAGAAAGAAAGTCAAGTTAAGTTTGCTGGACTATCATGACGCCGCTGACCTCCAATACAGACTAGTTGGTTCCGTATAGATCCATTATTTTTTCATCCTGATAACGTTTAAGGCTGCAAATAACGATTATCTCGTTATCCATGAATCAATTTGTTGATTACTCCTTCCGCAGATTTACCACTGAAGAGTAAACATGACTTTGACCATGAATATTCCCGCCTTTAACTCAACGCAGTAAAACATAATGAGTTGACTTTACTTTAAAAAAGTCAGGAAACCAATAACTAAGTTAAATAGATTGTTAAATTGAAGTTGTTAAAAAGAATCTAGTCACTTCAGTTTCAACAGCTAAAATTTAATTATCTATTTTTTTACTTAGGGATTTTGAGATTTCCAAACTTTGAAGCACCTTTTGACAAAATACTTTTATATATTTTTGCAATAAAAATACTGTTTACTTAAATAACATGTGACTTGTAAAAGGAATTGCAGGGTTGTTTACACCGACACCAAAGTGTATATTTGCATAAACAAACTGCTTACAACCTGCCAATGTGTTGCTTTGATGTTAATGCTAACTAGCCATTAGCATAGCATTAGCATGGCATCCGTGCTAGGAGGTCTTTATTGAGTTTTTGGCGGAAACACCACAGACAAAGATGCAACGACAATTCCAAAGCTATTTCCATTTTTACAAAGTTTGCAAAACACCATTTTATTAGGTCTCGGTTATTCCCACACTTTGGATGACGAGGTATCTTTTTTTTTAAGGCTCCCCCACCTTCAATGGAGAAGAACTTAATAAGCGGGTCGAGTCGAAACATTCCGCGTAAATCGACGTGTTCAAAGTCATTTTTGATGTTGATGTGTCCCTAATATTGTCATCAGTTCTATCTAAATAATATATACGTCATAATTGACATATATGGGTTCAGTAAGTTCAGCATATTATTTCTGGAGAGTCGAAATGTGCAGTTTGGGCATCCAAACTCAGGACCACCATTTTAGTTTTAGGATAAACCCATAAAAAATAAGATTTAAAGTGAAAAATTCACTGTTTGTTGATGTTTTATATTTCAGGTCAGAGTAAAAAAAAAAAAAACACACATTATTCCCAAGGTTCCACTTTAGTTATGAAGATTTTCTTTTAGGAGAAAGTTGACGCGGTCGAACATTTACACAAACACATTTTCACCCACGTGTTTTTACATCATTACATTCCAACTCGCTGATTGAAAAGTAATCCATCTAAGCTAGTGTAGCCCTCTCCTAAAACACATGAAATTGAACTAATCTGCTTTTCCCTAAGTGACTCCTCCGTTCCTCGCCGCCTTTTCTTAAAACAGTGCCAAGATTAAAAGGCATTACCGAAGAGGAGAAACCTCCAGTCCTTTAGATTAGTGTTAAATTACTTAATCCTTTAATAGAATTTGAGTTTTTGCTCAAAACAACAAAAGCACCTCAAATGCACATTATTACCGTTGTCATAACGCAACAAGGAGATTAAGTGTAACGGTTTCAGGAAGTGCTTAAGTCCTTCCACTCCGAAACCAATATGGCAACCATTTAGTGAAAATATAAGGAGGCAATGTTTCCCCGATGAGTCGGAGGAGTAAACGTGGAGTAACTTGAACGCCTCTCTCCACAAAGAGGAATAAAAGCTGGTGTTTTCCTTCCCTTGTCATTGGGCGCACGTGAACATGAAACCAGCGCCCTCCCTCCTCTTCCTCTCCTCAAACCCCCGTGTTTCCCTCCCTCGCTCCTGCCTCAAATTAAAAATCAACACTGAACTTGTTCTCTAAACGCTTGGAAGCAGTTTATGTACATTTGGACAATGAAATCCCCTCCTCTTACATCAAAAAGGAGCCTGATTCATTTCTGATCTCTATCCAAGTTCAAAGGCTACGTTAAAGTGATACTTCAAAGAAGCGCGTAATCAAAGACGCGCAGCTGTTAAAATAATCTTTTGTTAGTTCATTGTCTTCAAAACTAAACTCTTCACAAAATCCCCAAATGAAGGGAAGCAGAATCCAAAAAAAAAAAAAAGTTACTTTCAATCATCCTGAGTGGGAGGCTTTGGTGTCACGCTAGAATAAACGCCACACTTAGGATATACTGTTATTTACAGCGCCACAATAAGGCTGCTGTCCTCTTAAATATGCACTGTTAAAAAAGAGTCGTAGAATTTAAGGTACATTACCGGAAGATGAGGTTTCCAGACCTTTACTGTAAAAAACTTATGACCACATCAATAATATTACTGTAAATTACTATGAAACATATAATTGTGTTATGAAACACAATTAAACCATAAATCTATTTATGGTTATCTGTATGGTTAACAACTATTCTGTTCACAGTAACATACTGTAAAAATATCAACTATACTGTGAACATATCTACAGAAACGTAATGTAAAAATAATAACTTTACTCTAAACCTGTTCATAGTAACCTATTATAAAAATAACAACTAAACTGTTAACCTGTTTACAGTAACGTAATGTGAAAATAACAACTATACAGTAAACCTGTTTAAAATTGTACATATGTAATGGTAGTTTTTCAATTTCACGGTAAATTAATGGCAGCTGTGGTTGCCAGAATTTTTCCGCAAAAAATACGGTATTAAGCATTAAAAATTACAGTAAGTTAGCCGATTCATGATGATCCCACATTGCAAAGGATGTAACATACCCTTGCTAAAAACAAAACAATCTAAAGTTGTTAAACTTTAACAAACTGTTTACACAGTTAACAGTTTCTCTGGGCCCGACAGAACTAATCCAATAAGTCGTCCGGTATACTCAGCAGTATTGAGATAAAGCCACGAGGCTTGAGGCACTGTAAAACATGCCATAGACAAAAACTGATGAATTCAGGACTCAGTTATGGCGCCATCATTGTTATACTTGACGTTGTATTGGCAGCAGTCGACGGCGAGGCTCCGTCTTCGCAGTATAATGTCCTATCAGTCGTTTCCTCCGAGGCCTCTGCTCTGTGCCATTTGATTTCCTGCACAAGGGCAAGCCACGACTGTATTAACAAGTCCCTATCACAACTCCATGCCGCTGAAATTTTAATGTTCCATCCAAAGGACGGTTCAGGAACTGAGGGGAAAAAAAGAGGGAGAGAGAAAAAAAAAGAGCTTTGCCAGTCCACTGGCCTGGCTTAATTTTCTAATATGCGTTAGCACCTTGGCTTAATCCGACTCTAATGTACATTGTCAGGGGTTACTGTTGAGATAGAGAAAGGGGCTGCCAATCAAGGCTCGGTCAAATTATAGCCAGACTCCATTAGATTTAAAATGGAGCAATGAGGTCTAGCGTAAGTCAGTCAAATCATTTAAGGATGGCTGTTTCCGTTATTACATTCCACTTGTTATGGAACTTGCTCTTACCTTTATTACAATCGCTGACAGGTGAAAGTGAACGATCGCCGGATGGTACCTGCTGACTTCACCGGAAAATGTTTCTAAATATTCCTGAAACTCGGTCTTATGGTCACCAAAGCAGTAAAACAAAACTTGGAATAGGAAATCTTTCTGTCTCCTACAAGAAGTATGAGAAAGTCCACTATGAACTGAGAGGACTTTATTTCATTACAGTTGTTTAGACAGTGAAAAGTAAAGACGTACCACTTCACAATAAGACTATACTGATACGCTATTTATTATTGGGTTATTAATTTCATGTTTAACACCTTACAAAACATTATTAAGCCAGTTTTAATACATATAACAACAATCAATAATCATGAGAAAAACAGTGTTTTTCATCAAAAAAAACAACCTTTAGTGAGTAAAATATAATCTCTTAGAGTGAAATATGATACATACAAGATAAATCTCCTTCAGTTGATTCATATGCACTGAATTTTTGACTAAATGGGACCAAACCGTTTGGAGAAAATATGCTACTGGCCTTTTCCTAACACCAGTCAGTAAAAATGATCCATGAAATATTTTTTCGTGGGTCTAATTATTTTATAGCAGCTAGTTATTAATTTATAAACTGTTCACAACTTACTTTGACTTTAATTAACTAGTTATAAACCCTTCATAACGCCTTTATAAGTGTAGTCTTATTGTAATGTGGTACAGAAGAAAAAAAACAAACTTGGGTTACGGTAAATAGGCAAAATTTTAAGGGCGACATATTTGATAAATAAGGTGACAAAGAGTGAATCCTTTAAAAACACTACAAACGTTTGACGGAAATATCAGAGGAACATACTTAGATGTAGCTAGTCGTACTTTATATTCTGCACTGCAAAAAGATATTTCGAGTATGAAAAGACAATAGACTAATATTTTCCTAAATGACTCTTTCCAATGCTTGAAATGGGCAAAACCTGCTTAAATTTTGGGATTTGCGTCTATTTTTAAGGCCCATTTAGGACTTTTAGTGGCTGGAATCTGATGCTAATTATAGCCTAGCATAATTGGCTTGCGCCGTTGCTCAATACAAGACAATTTTAGTATATTTAAGAATATTTGGCGTCTCTCTAGTATGGCTGTTTTTGCCAGGTGGCAGTATAAAGACTAGTTACCTGTTCAGATGATCCATGCAGGAACCGAGCAGGATGCCACATGGGGAAAAAAAAAGAGAGAAAAAAAGAGAAAAAGTCAGTGAAGTCATTCAGGAAACCTTTTTTTTCCAACGCACATAACTTTGCGACTGTATTTAGTAGGTGAGGAAGAGGAAGCATGACATTTTTATCTCTAGAATAAAGACTTCTAAGTTGTTTTTTTCCCTTTTTGGCCACTCCTTAGATGAGCCTAATTGCCAAGTAAGACAAAAGAACGTGCGTCCGCTCTGGCAGGCATGCACAAATCTTTTTTGGATGGAAAATCTGTAAGTAGGTAACAAACCAAACTGAGAATATGCATAAAATTAGAAAAGCCCATGTGAAACATTTTCATTTGGACTGTTTGCAAACATGACATGAGCTGCACGACTGCCAGGCAGCTCTTAATAGCCACATGTCGACCAACAGAAAAGTAGAAGAAAGACAAATTGCCAAAATGACATTAACATTTCCGTATATGTCAGGAGGCGAGTAGATCTATGTCAGCCATTGAAAAGAAAATGTGTGTTGGTGTATGTGCGAAGGAGAGAGTCTGTGTCTTTGACCCGCTCCATCTGGAGGATTGGAGCACTCTGAGGCTGTCACACAATAGGGAGACGAAAGCCCGCTGAAGGATAACAAATGACTTCATGGCAAAACAGCCATTGAAATTCTTTCAGTATGTGGCATTAAAAACAACTGAACAAATAGAGATAAGAAGGTGAGTAGGATTTGAAATGGGATTTTTTTTTTTTTTCTCCTCGCTCTCTCCTCTCCCTTCCTCTCTCCCTCAGCTTAAAAGCTAAACAAAACAAATGGGGCTTATTACTGCAGATTACCTTACACTGGACAGATTCACCGCATGAGGCCCAGTGTAAACAATGTCTTTCTCTCCGTGTACTAACTATGGGCCATTTATAACAGTGAGCGATCATATCCACCGTGCCCACAGATAAAGCAAAAATATATCCTTACTAGAAGTTTAAAAATATAATTGTTTAAGCGGCTGTTTCCATGTGCGTTACCATAGCAAACACTGATAAACCAATTAGAGTCTGTTATACGACTGTTTATATTACCTCTGCATAAACAGCGATTGCCATAGGAGACTGACTGGTTGTCTGAGAGCCAAGGGAAAAGCTGAGCCCTCCATCTCCATCACCGTGTCACTCAGGAGGTATCAGAAAACATTGTTAGCACAGTCAACACCCAGTCTTTTCCATTTCCATTCACTAATTCATATTACAACTGGGAAATGCGTCTCCAACGAGACAGACCCCCCCCCCCCCCACCACCACCCCCACCACCACCACCACCAATGATGAAAAGAAGAAAAGAAAGTCATTTTGAGGATAAGGCCTAACCTATTTCACCGGTGAATGTGAGCAAACTGATGTGAAAATCACTTAAATATGCTAATAAATGTGAAAATTACCGATTATGAGAGGCACATATTTAGCGGCCCAAATAAGCATGAGTGGAATTTCATTAAATTCTTCGCAGTAGTTTTTGAAGAGATGCGGCTAGACCATTCCCTCTGATCGGGAGCCGAAGACGTGAAAATTGCCGAAGTTATAGTGCTTTAGAATGCTACCAATTATGGCATACACATTGTTAGGGGCCCTTTATAGGACTTGTAAAACTTCTTTGAAGACATGACGTCGGATCATACTGCTGAATACGAGTCATGTGAGGTGACCTTCACAGGGTTTAGAAAAATTTGAAAGTTTGGATTTGCCTTAAATGTAAAAGAAGGCAAACTGAAGAAAATAATTATGAAATACACATATGTGGGGGCCCTGAAGAAATCTTGTAAAACGTTTTTTTGAAATCATGTTAAGTCCAGTGGTCTTTGAAGACATGTGGACAGGGCATACCTTCAGGTACAAACGACCCAATGCATGAGCAGCATTTAATTGCCAAAGTCAAAAAACACCAGCTGTGGCGTGGAACTCCAGATGAGGACGAAAGAGTAAAAAAAACAACAACAAAAGCAACACATGCTTAAGATTGTAAGCCAACAACAACAAGATCATCCAGGACGAAGAAGACACAACTTTGGTCCATTAAAACATGAGACAGAACGAAAACGAGAGATTTGAATGTGCCTTCTCTTTGATCAAAACTTTAGAAATAAGCAAACTAATGAAACTAATTATGAGATGTACATCTTCAGTGGCCCCAAAAGGCACGCATATAATCTTTGAATTCTGTCCAGCGTTTTTTGAGGATAAGTGAATAGACATCTCCTTTGAACAGATGAAGGACAGGGGGAACCTCAGATGCCTCCTTGGGCAGGGGCTTAAAAATGTTACTAGCATTAATGCACTGTGTTGGTCTCTGAATGAGTTTGGTCTGAACTTTCCTGGTGTTTAGAGGTAGACTTCCAATCGAACTGAGTGTAATTTTTATACAAATGAAAAGATAAAATGCAAATTAATGTGTGTTTTTTAGTCAACTATAATATGAATATTTGCTATTCGGTGCATAAAAAAGATGCTATAATATTACGGCATGACATGCAAAGACAGCAAAGACATAAAACCTTTTACAAATAGCAACCATGTGGAAAATGTTATAAAAATATTATCATCTGATATTTTAATTTCATTACGATTTTTTTACATCACTTTACACAAATACTATTTAATTAGTATCTATTCATTTACGCCCCTCTAAATTGGACTTTTTTTTTTTTATCAATACACCAATTTCAATCTCAGCCGAGTGCAAAAACTTCTTTTAACATTGTAAAAATTTGAAGTCTTTCCACCGCGAGCGTGGAGACGCAGATGAAAACAGCTGGGTGGAATTCTTCTGATGATTGTCTTCTACTGCTGCGGTGTAAAAGCTGGATCCTACATTGGGTGTAAATGGGCGAAGGGGCAGAATCTAAAGGCAGCATGATTCACCGTCGGTACAGAAGGTCAACAAACATACAGCTCTTGCACAGAAAGAACCTTCTCAAAATTTATCATGCGACCTAGTCAGCCTAACAATCAGGCGTTAAAGAGAACAAAAGCCCATTCCAAATAAATTCCCACTGTATTTGTGCTGGGATTTGATTTACTGGCCTGTGGGGAGGCACCATTTGGTAGCACGAGAAGAGGC
This sequence comes from Lophius piscatorius, assembly GCA_009660295.1. NCBI lineage: Eukaryota > Metazoa > Chordata > Actinopteri > Lophiiformes > Lophiidae > Lophius > Lophius piscatorius. Next base: position 54,895 of record VRLP01003239.1, on the reverse strand, counting down.
GGGGAGAGGTAGGTGGTGTCTGGGAGAGGAGTGTGTGCGTGTACGCGTGTGTGTGTTTGTGCGTATGTGTGTGTGTGTGAGGGGGCTGGGCACCAGGGGATGGTGGGTAGGGGGGATGCTCATGTGCCAGAAGTGTTTATTGTGTCATGGTGATTTATTGAGTGAGCTTCATTTCACTGAATGTTCTCAGATATTTATTTCCCTAAAGGCCCCACAAAGATATGAACAGGCCTGCATCCACATATGTCATCATTGCCCATTTTACAGCGTCAGGAGATTTCTCTAAAACTAAGAGGGGGAAGAAAAAGAGAGAGGGATAGAAACAGCTAGTGGCGATCAGGGCACCTCTCCATCACAGCCCTCTAAACAATGGTACCTCAGAAACGCGAAAAATGGCATTTTGGAATATGGCTGATGACTTTTCAGCATTCATCCTTCTGCCACTCCCCGCTCTTTCCTGCCAAATACATACTTACAGAGCATACATTATTTAAATCAAGACCTCGACTGTCCACTCAGCAGCATCATGTTAAAGAAAGTTTTAGTTGCATTACAGTTTCTTGCTCCTTTTACGGCAAAACTTCAAATTAAGGACACAACATTTTTTACACTTCCCTAGTTTGATGAGGCTTTGACATGTTGGATTTAGAGGTACAATGTTATGAGATTAGCATTATCAGCTCATCTACTGAGAGAAGACCCTTTAGGCAAAGCAGGGCAGGTTATATATATATATATACTGTATAAATATATATATATATATATATATATATATTGAAACATGAAACAGATGCACATTGGCTAGCTGGAGCTAGTTAGCTGTCCTTGTCCCTGGTTAGGCTTTTTTGGTATATGGCACATTTCAATAACAACGCAACTAAACTTGCTTGAACAAAATATATATGTGTTAAAGAAACATAAAACAGTATTAAAATCATTAAGGGATTAAAACATCTAACCAGAAATTATGAGACATAAGAAACACAACAGTAGTAATTACACTGATGTGTAATAACTGTGTAATAATCTGATTGTTTTAAAGGCGGTGGCAAACAGGAAGGTCTGCAACCTTGATCTAAAAGGCGTGAGAGTCGTAGCAGACCTGCAGCTCTCTGGGTGTTTTCTTTTTTTCAGATATGTGGAGCAGCAGAAACCAAACGCTGCTTCTCTATGTTTAGTTTTGGACTTGGGGACAGAAACAAGACCTGCCACCAGACGACCTGAGGGATCTGGACGGTTCACATCGGAGCTGCACATCAGAAATTTATTTTGCTATTATGAAAATGTATTTTTATTTAAATGTGGCAGACTATTAGAATTAACATTAATAATCTGGCATTATTTCAGAGCTGAAATACGACAAAGCTAAAACAATATCTTAATATGCTTAAAGAAGTTACAATACTGTGGAATATTCTGCAGATTCTTTTCCGGAGCGGATATGAAAGATATTTCCAGCACAATATAAAGACAGAATTGGCGTCAGAATGAGCCCATTATTGTTCATTTAACGTCTAATTGTTGATGAATGAGGTTCAATTCTGTCCAACCACTGGTTAGATAAGTGTGTACACACAGTTAACTCACACGCCTGCTCTCTTTTCACCAACTTCATGTTGACAGGTGTCATCTTATTCAGCCTGAACGTAGTTTCACCTGACTTATTCTCCCGCACAAGGCCAAGGAGGGTAATGGCAAAGTACTATCTGGTTGATTCTTATTCTGTGGGGGTAGAGAGTGGGTGAGGCAGCCAGATGGTAGGAGTCTTTGATTCTCCAGATGGCTGTTCTGTGTGGTGCTCAGTGACACTGGGCAGGCTCATTGACATGCTGCCTCCCTCCCTTCCATCTCTTCACCTCCTCTTCCTTCACCTCCTCCTCCTCCTCCAACACAGTCACTGTTACGAAGATGGATACCAGCCCCCTGGCCTCTAGCTGCAGATCTTGAGAGGATGGGACGAGACTTTCCACTTAGCCCACCAAAGAAAATGTCAATGTTTGGGTTTATATTGATGACACCCATTTGCCACTGTCAAATCTACCTAAATTGTCTATGGGAGGCGACTGCTATTGAAAGTAGAGTGATCTGAGAGATGATCTGGGGTCAGCTGCGGGGGTATAAAATACAGCTCATGGATCTGGGACTCTTCAATCTCACATAGCAGCTTGTCAGAGAACACATGTGCAGCCTATGGCTGTTTATTGAAACACTGAGAGATCTATTTGGTATTTATGTGGATATGAATTCGGCCCTTTTTTGGTTTTATGAGAAACTGAAACACAGAATTTCACATTATTGCTATTATTAGATCATTTCCATATCAGGGCTGGACTGCTGACATAGAGAAAATTGCCATTGGCCCCTTGTCATTATTTTTAAAGGCGCATAGCCGGCGAAAATGAATCTACATTCATGCACATCTAAATTAGCCAGTTAAGGAAATTTTGCCCTAATTTGAATTGGAACAGTTAAGACCGTGTTTCTGCAGATCAGCCAAGCTCTGGCATTAAACACTCGCCGCTTTTCTTCCTTGACCCCTGGCGCACCTCGCCTTTTAGGGGTCATATCATCATTACCATAGTGCAAGCTCAGAGGCTGAGTTTCTGTGTGCCTTAATTAATGTGTGTTTATAGGGGGCCACAGGAGTGAGTGCACTTAATGAAACAATGCTACGGTGGCCTCCTGGGTCCAGAAGAGACAGCTTCTCTATTGTGCTGCTGATTCTTACAGGCTGTAAACACTTAATTGATCTGAGGAGCATATTTCACTGCACATTCTAGGGAAATCCTTTTCGAATTGGGACCATTCATGATTACTTTTTAACGTCTCTTTAAGGGGGGTTGAGAAAAGAAAAAAAAAAAAAAATCATCACTGCCTGGTGTCGGTTTATTTGTGCAAAGCAACGGTTAATTAATGATAACTCTGAGCGCGCACTGAATGCAGCATATAAAAAGAAAAAAACTAAGTGTGTGTTGTGTGCTTATGATGATACCACTAAAAAAAAATAAGGCTTTGATTGCTGTGATGTCATGTCTGGAAGTCTAGGGGAGAAAGTATTGATGCTATAAATGGCCTGAAGGTCCCTCTTCTGTGCTGGATTGCTTTCCTCTTGCGAAGAGTTATCCTGTCCATGTGTGTGTGTGTGTGTGTGTGTGCGTGTGTGTGTATGTGTGTGTGAGTGCAGGTCTGTGAGTGTGTGCAGGTCTGTGTGTGTGTGTGTGTGCACTGGGGCTGATGACAGGGGCCATGGCCTGCACACCCGGGGGACCGCCAATGAGAAAGAAGCATTTCCTCTAACATTCCATGGGTCACAAAAACAATTTGCCCAGAGAAAAGTGGCTAAACAGGCTGCAATGCGACCCAGACGAGCAGGATTTCTTTAAACTCTTCAACTTTAAAACCTGCAAAACCTTACAGTTAAGCAGAAACAGCACGACAGCAGTTAGAATATTATTCTGCCGGCTAAACAGCGCTGTATAATTAATAAGTGAGTGTGTGTGTGTGTGAGTGTGTGTGTGTGTGTGTGTGTGTGTGTGTGTGTGCGTGTGTGTGTGTGCGTGTGTGTGTGTGTTCCGAAGCCGTTCTGAATGGGAAGAAACAAATTCATTTTTCACGCTTCAATTGCTTTGTGATTACTGTTAATCGAGAACACAGAATGATTCCCTCCTTCATTACCCTGCATGCATTGCATGTCTGCAGCAGCAGAATCCAACTACGTGACTAACCCCTCTGAGCGGTCCCAATCCGGCGATTCTAAATAAGTCCACTTCAGCCGGCCATCTCATCTAAATATAAACCCGGGCAATAATCAGTTGCGCACACACTTAGACCAGAACGTGAACATGATGATCTCCTGTCCTTTAACCAGCACACAGTCTGGACCCCTGGAGAACGTTCATGATAACATAACATCACGTCGAGTAAAACCCAAAGCAGATACGCCAAATACAACATGGCTGAATCCTGCAGGAGCGCACAAACCACTTTCTCCTCCTTCAACCCACATGAGCTGACTTCTGGGACAGGTACCGAGAACACATTCCTCAAAATACTCCCGATCTAGGACAAGTGCGGAACAGACAATGACAAGTGGCTCTAGCGCCGTAACCGAGACGGTAATCTGGGGATATAGTGACAAAAAATAAAATAAAATAAATAACCTTTGTCAAACGGCTGCGAGGCTGGCCCATGATGAAGTGCGGTTTTGTGGGGCACCTTGTGTGTCGCTGCTGGGTTCATCCTCATCCAGATAAAACGTTGGAAGTGGAGCTCTCTTGCTGGCTAAGTATGAAAATGTGTTTATCAGCAGTCCTAAGAGGAGTTGTCTGAATGTGTGTGTGTGTGTGAAGGGAAGAGGGTGGGTGAGTAGGTGGGTGAGGGGGGGGGTTCACCCTGAACACACTGCTTTTCCTGGGAGAGTGAGGCCAGGTAGTTAATAGGGGTCAGAACCAGGGCTGAAGTGTAAATTGGCAGGGGTGCATCAATTAGAGGGTGGCAGAGGCTAGGATAAAAAGAGGAGAGAGGAGCTAGATGGAGCAGGAGACAAGCATATAATCTTTATCACCACTCTCTGAGATGCTGCAGGAGGAGCGATGGGAGAGGAGAGTGGGGAGAATTAAAAAAAAAGAAAAAAAAGTTAAAATATTGCCCAGCTTAATGAGACAAAGCTTGATATTCAAAGCGTCAGGCTTTGGATATGTTAAACCCCATCATGCATAGAAAACACAAATGCTTCATCCGGCTCTCGAGTGTGCGCTCTCTGTTTGTTTGAAAGGGATGGACGCGACCGGCGGGCCCACCTGCATCCAGAAGAAGCAGCACTTCAACATATGTAGGATTACACAGACACCCAGGAGAAAGAAAAAAAACTCAAGGAGGCTCTTTCCCTGTTGCACAAAGCGACCGAACGGCTCGGCTCGGACGCGCATTTCCGTGCACGTGGGGCGCTCTTGTGAGCTAACATGCATGTCCTTGTGTGCATTTGGGGAAGTTATTCAAAAGGAGAGATATTTGATTATATTGTGTTCACCTATCCGAGTGATCTGAGTGATTTGAACATGGAGCATTGGAGCAGACGGGCACTACGGAGCTTACATTTGCAATCTTCTACCGTTTAAGTGTATATTGGAAAAAAGACAATCTCGCTTATTGAACACATTCACCCTGGAGGGCAAACTGCTACGGTAATGAACACCACACTCTCAGAGAATTACAGTGTCCTTTATCCTGCTGTAGTGGAGGATGAAGGATCTGGCCGACACGTAGACGCACACAAACAGAGCGAGGTAGAGGGGGGAAACAAGAAAAGCCAAAGAGAGGGAGAGAGAGAGAGAGAGAGAGAGAGAGAGAGAGAGAGAGCAAACATACATTTCAAGACCCCATAAACCTGTAAACAAAATCTGTGGAGCAGATAAATTATAAACGCCACAATGCAATTAAAGCCAAATTCAATTTGAGCACACACTGTCCATCTGTCACGGTGAAACAAAAGCTGAGAAGCTCCATTATTACCGAATCCCTTCTCCCGTTAATTTATTTGCTGGGGAGATTTTTTTTAGTTTGCAGAAGCGGGCCGTACTTTAATGCCAGGTTTTCTCACTCAGGGCTGTGTCCTCTGCAAAAAAAAAAAAAAAAAACAGCCTCCAGATGCTCCCAATCAACCCTCATCAAAACCGCCACCTCTTCTTCCTCTAATAAGAATATTTTTCTTTCTCCCTCTGATCCTAATGAGGTTTTTTGTTCGACAACAATGCAGCAAAACAAGGATACCTCTGGAGGGTTAGCGCCATGATTCGCTTTCTCCAGCATTTTTCTAAAGGTGCAGCACACAGAGAGAAACAGAGAGAGAGATACATAGAGACAGACAGAGAGAGAGAGACCTAGAGACAGAGAGAGAGGGAACAGAGAGAGAGAGAGACAGAGATAGAGAGATAGAGAGACAGAGAGAGAGACATAGAGAGAGACAGAGAGAGAGACAGAGAGACAGAAAGAGAGAGAGAGAGAGAGAGAGAGAGAGAGAGAGAGAGAGAGGACATGGAAACATCTTGTAAGAGTTGCTACTGGAGTTTTGCTCTTTTGATCACACACGCATGTCTGGCAGAGGATGTCTAAAAGCCTCTCTAACAGGTGAGAAAATAACAGCTGATACAGTCGCAGCACGCATCTAAGATCTTTAGTCAGGCTCTGGTGAATCGTTGTGAACGCTTCCTCGGTGCTGGTGAAATACAAGCGTTCCTCTAATCCTGTTTGGCCACTTTAAAAATGGGAGATAGTGATCTGTGCCCCAGAATCTTAGAGCGGGGTTCAAGGGACCGAGCTTTCGCTGCTTTGAGCCAGCGGGGGGAAAAAAAAAATCTTCAAAGGTAGAAGAGTGTGTCAATTTAAAATCAGAAATGTATCTGGCATCTTTATGCTTCTTAAAGTACAATACATCTTGGCTGATTAGAGCACATCAAAGAGGGCTCATTCATTCCTCAGAGCAACGAGGGGAGATTTTAATTGCAAAATGTTAAACCTCACAATTAAAGGCTTTGTGTTACTCCCAACTAACCCAAACACAACCGTTAAGGACAGCATACAAATTAGCCTCAACATGAATTAGACTCAGGGACAAGGATAAGAGTGTTATGAAGTGTGCTGTGCAAATGATAATCTTCCATCAGAATCATCTCAAGGTCCACGCTATTAGAGACCGGAGATGCAACGCGAGCCCTGAGACAGGATTTTCACGCTCTTCTTCTCTGAGGGCTAATTCCGCTAACGAGGGGAGAGACTTGCTTAAAAAAAAATTCTTGGAATGACACATTTTCAACACATATTTTCTGCCATCAATTGGCCAACTCTACATTTCTTGATCTGGAGACAATTAATTGGTAACCTGCTCTGTCAGATGTACCTTTTTAAAAAACGATGCATTTTCACTAGAAGGGATGGAAAAGTATTAGATGGATACAAACGCAGGTCCACAAACAGTTTTGTATAACAAATTAGTATTCTGTTTTGGCGCCTAATTGTTCAGACCGTGGAAGGATGCTCTTATTTTATTTAAACTACCAGATTGTTTCTCAGGTGGTACTTTAAAAATAGTTACATCCACTCCTTAATGTAATATAAAAGTCGCTCGTTGTCTATGAATAGTTTGGAATTTATTTTTTTTAAAGTCTCATCTTCAACCCTTTACTGTCCTCACAATAAAAACAAAAAAGAATTATTAAATATTATTTTGCTGCATATTTTATTTATTTCCTCTGGTGTGCGCCAAGAGTCCGACCTTTGACCCTTACTCTTTGGTAACTACATGCTGCCACTGGGTCGTAAACCGGTTCAGTCATGTGACACGCATATTTCAGTCAGGAATAGTGACTCAACCTTTGCTCAACCGAACAGTTGAGCAGGACGATAAAGGCTTAAGAAAGAAAACTTTAATCGGCGTGTTATTTGAAAATGGAAAATAAACTGTGGGAAGAACAACACATTTGTGACACAAAACAAAAAAAAGCGCATTGAAATCTCTTTGCACACGCAGATGGATGCATGCAAACAAGCGCACAAAGATATACACGCACACCATTGAGGTGTGAGCGTGTCAGAAAGGTCTGTGGCTGCCACGATAAGAGGCTGACAATGATACTGTACAGCTATTAGGCTGGAAATAGCCTGCCAGTACAAACAGCTGTCCGACAAGCCCATTGTCAGATCTGGATTTACAGTGAAGCCAAAAGAATTTAGTCAAACGCACTTTTGTAGGTAGTTTCCTGAACCTGCTAGCAGCATTGTTGGTACCACTTTACAATAGGACTGCCCTTATTATGAGCATTTATAAATGGCTTGCACGCAGTTTACTAATTAAATTTAAAAATCATAAATAAGCTGCTTTAACACACGAGATTTAAAGGAAATACGAGACCAGATGCTTTCCACATACTGTGAGCCACTTTGGTACATTGACATCTATGTTATAAGCTGTTCATAAATGTTAACGAATTACTTATTAAATGTTTACAACCTTATTATGAACCATTTATAAATCCTTTATAAAGGTATCCTTAACCCTTTATTGTCCAAAAAAAACACCTTATTTAACGAATAGAACTTTCTCTTTGCCTCCTTTTCTATGGCCCCTTTGACACGTGGTGTCCTCCAGGGCTCCGTCCTTGGCCCCTTACCCTTAAGCATATAAATGCTGCCACTGGGTCGGATTATAAACAGGTTCAGTGGAGCGGTACTTACATTTCAATAAAAAAATAGTGACTCTAAAATGTTCTCAACCAATCAGCTGAGCAGGACATTAAAGGGTGTCTGTAAAGTACTACCCTGCATGGTTAAGCTCAAAAATAGCTGCATTAATAAAGCGTTAATAAAGACAAATAGACACATAAGAGAGGTGTGACAGTGGGTAAATAGATAAAGCCCGCGGTTACCTTCCTCGCTCACACACAGTGCACACACGCTCGTAACAAGCACAGAGCCCCCTTTTACAACCCCTCCGAGTAACAACCGTGTCTAATTAAAATTCACATTTCATCCAAAAAGAGAAAACAAGCCATCTTTGAACAATCCCATCCGTCCTCGCTCTGGTCATGAATTTCAGATAAACACCGCGATGCAGTGCGAGCGCCACATTAATTAAAAGCCTTGATAGACATGTCTTCCTTCTAAGAGACCTAAGAGGAATTAAATTTGTATCAACAGCAGAAAGAATGGCTGAGGGGGTCCCTCAGGGGGATTAATGAAACAGACTTTCATGGAGGAGTCATAAGACCCCTGGACAGACGGGAAGAGGAAGGGAAGAAAGGGCCAGCAGCAGGATGTCATGTGAGGGACCGCCGCGTCACTGACCTCTCATTTCATACTTTAATAAAGTCGCACCCAGGTGTCCTTGATGCCTTCCAGTTGCCTGGGGCTCTGGGAAAAGCTAAACAGGAGGCAGCCATAACATAATTCTGAATGCTCGCCCCTCTCCTCCCCTCCCTCTCTGTGGTATTATGTTGTACATCCATGGGCATGCACACACAAGCACACACACAAGCACACACAAACACACAGCAGAGAGTCTGGAGATGCTTTGCGTTTTGAGACCATAATCAGGACGGTTGAGAAACGATTTCCTCACTGAAGTATTGAACTTGTGCAATAAGAAGCAAGAGTGTTACATCAATTCTTCAGAACAAGCCTGAGTTCGTACGTGTCACTTGGCCGTCTTGATTTACTATCATGTGCAGTTGGTTGCAGGAAATTGGAACGGCGCAGACTTGCTTTTTGAATCGCGGGCCGAGACGGTATTTCTGCGGAGAACAGAAGCAGATTATCTGGACGAGGAGGCGGGAGATTTAGAGATGTACAGTATGCAATATGTTATCACAATACAGTGGGCGCAGACAGCTGCTATCTGTCATAAACTCTGGCTGGTGTTGGCCGCACTAAACAGCAACATGTGACCTAATCTAGATGAGCAGCCACTGAGCAAATACAGAGTGGAGTGGTGTCATTTTTAATAAAGCTGTTTTATGGACTCTGGTCAACAGAGCCAGAGGAACAGGCTGAAACTTCCTCCTACAAATGATATGACGGGAGGAGTTTCGCAACTTCCTCTGCTCAGACAAGCCTGTGGCAAGTCTCCTAACATCAGCGAGCAAACGCCAGAAAGAGAGAAGAAGAAAAAAAAAACCTGAAAAACCCACAGCCTTATCAAGATTTCACAGAGACATTTCTTTAATTAGTTTTAATATTTTCTTGTTTAGATAATGTCAGCCAATTTACAACCGGGTCCCAAACGGCGCAGGGGGAGGGAACACAGAAAGTAGCAGATTGAACAGATTGCTCGCTTCATTTGATTTTAATGCATATAGATATTTTTGGACAGGACTCAAAATACCTTTGCATGCTTTTCAAGTGGGATCTTATCGCCGCCCGTCTGAATGCTATCACGCTGCCGTATTTGTTAAATCCATGAGTAAAAGTGTCGCTGAAAGAAAGCTATCTCCCCAATCGTTAATTGTGCAAACACACATGCCTTCCTGGTGTTACGTGCTTTATTTGCTGCCTGGGAGGCACTGCGGACGCCGAGTGTTCTCACTGGTGGCGGCCCGCTGATGGAAAAATAATTAGCGTTGCTGAGGAAAAGTTTCCTCTGTCTGAGATCTCAGACAAACACGGCGGGCCTCAATCCCAAAACAATGTTGATCAAAGCGCGTAAACATCTGGAGCAGCGCGACTGCTGCCTCGGAACAAAGATGTCTGTTTATTTTTTATTTTTTACGAGATTAGCGCTGAAGATAAGCAGACAGCATGAGGGAGTACTCAGATTGTGACTGTAGTCTCTACCTGTATGCCCCTCCGCCTGCCTCCTCTCTAATCTTTCTATTCGCACAATCCTCACCCCCACATTAACACATTCTTAGGCTTTTGTGCTCATGTCGCCTCATCCAAACCACATATCTCCGTACCCTCCCTCCGCCCTCCTCCTCGCCCCTCTCTCCTGCACACACCTTTTCTCCTCACCGGGCAGCAGGTGTTGAGTGGTTGTGTTTATTCCCCCCCGCCTCCTTCCTAACCTTCCCTCTTTTTCCCTTTCTCCCTCTCTCGCTCTCTCTCTCTCTGTGTGGTTCCACGTCTGGGTCTCTCTCTCTCTCTCTCTCTGGCAGCTGGTAGGAGGATGGAGGATGCTATAACAGCTGCAGATGAGGGCGGGTGGAAAAAAAAAAAAAAAGCACACAAGGCAAACAGCTCCAATCCCCTCAGGGTTGTCAACTCCAATCCCCCTAACCTCTGGCGTTTTTTAACCAGGCAAACAGAGGGGAAACTGTTGCAATCGGAAGACGTCAGGGCTCCGTTCCATTAGCCCTACCTGGTGATCTCAAAGCTCCCAGAGGGCGTCCGTGTGGAGCGGTCTAGTTGTGAGGGTGAGAGGTATCCACTTAAATCCACTCACTACCGTTTAATAATTTCAAGTACGAAAAAAACATGTCACTTCCAAATGGAAATTTTAGCTCGGGGTGCTTACATCTGTTGGAGAAAAACACAAAACAAGGGACACCACCAGGCAGCCTCTCTCTCTCTATCTCACTCTCACTCTCTCGCTCTCTCTCTCTTTTTGAGCCTATAGTGCGTGTGTGTGTGTGTGTGTTTCGTTTTTCACAAACAGCATCAAAATACATGAGATCAGCTCACAGGCTTTGTTTGGCCCTGGCAAGGTTAGGCCAGCCTCATTCCAAATTTCCTGAGGGGGAACAGAGAAAAACGATTCCATGCAGATAAATCACTCGCACAGATCAAAAGACAAATCAGTGGCAAAGACAAAAGATGCTGACTCGCGGAGAACAATGGAGACAAGGAGATGTAGGTATCAGAGGAGATGGCCTTAAGATCCCTGGCTCCGCTCAATCAAACCTGCTAACCAGGGCTGGGATACTAGGTCAGAGAAACTGTGGGAGTGAGAGAGGTCTTCACAAACCGATGGTGGTTTGTTTTCGGACTATAAACTTGTCCTAAAAAGGCCCGTTCTTGCTCATCCTTAAGGATCTATTCTGACAGTCCTGTCTGTTCATTTAGTACATATTTGTACAAGTTTTCAGAAAGCTCAATGTTACAGGGGAGACTAATGGAGCGGAGCAGTACCACCAGAAAACACAGGGGGCAGTGTCATCATCGTTCAAGCAAGACACAACACAGGTCTACGGACACAAAGAAGAAGAAAGTGAAACCACGGAAAATCGCCTTTGTTTGTGCCCCTTTTTATTAAATTGGTTTATTATTCTGTGCTTGTAAAAGGTTTTGACCGTGTCATTTCAGTCAAGTTGTATCGAATCACATCGTATCATATTTCACGTGTGAGTTCCATTGTGTTATATATCAGTGTATCGTATCTTACCGTATCATTTGATATTGTATGGTATCTTATGATGGTGTATACTATTGCATCATATTACATTGTACTGTATCATGTCTTAATGTATCATAATATATTCTTTCATATTCTATCACATGTTATCATATCATATATTGTCGTGTCTTATATTTAGTCTTATTTTATCCTTCACTGCCGTCTTGAGGATGTGTCACTGGCAGCATAAAGGATGCATATGTATGTGAGATGCTAGCGGCTACAACCTATTTCAGAGTATAAATGAGACTGGAGTTGGATAGAGAGTGGGATAGACCCTATATATGACAAGAGAGGAAGTGTGTGTGTGTGTGTGTGTTTGTGTGTGTGTGTGGGTACTGATGTATGGTCTCATCCTGACTTTCGATAGTTCTGCATCTAAGGCAAGAAGTCCCGTCCCATGCAGCCCTTCACGCATCACAACCCTCAGTCGTCGATTAACTCCTTCTATAAGAGCAATAAATAAATATATGGAATCCCTTAACTCTCTACGACCCGCTCATCGCTTTAGAGAATCAAGGTGTCACCAAAAAAAAAGCGCCCTTCGGGAGGCGCCGCACAGGAGACTTAGAACCTGTAGTGGCCCCTCGCCAGTTTTACAATTTGATCAAACCGTTTCGCCGATATCAGAGGAAACAACACATCACTTTTACCGCTACGCTCTCCGTTTGAAAAACAGTTCTGTCAAAGAAAAGGGTCATATGAAAATCACCTTGTGATTTAGCTTTGAAGCATATTTTATAATGTGGAGGACCAAATGATGTTCAAAAACACAGTCAACCATGCACCACTGACAGCCATTATTTGATCCCCTCCTCTGAGATCCATATATGATAACGCATCAATTTAGATTAAGGTGATATGAAAGAGAAATGTTAAACAGGTTTCAAGAGGGAGGAGTTGATGCGTTTCAGGTGAATAGAACCACATTAAGAACAACTTGTTAAGCTGTGACACACTCACAATTGACATCTGAAGAGCGCTTCGCAGAGCGCACTTATATATTACTTATGATATTTTACGCCCAAGCATTGGGTAGGAACGGGCTTTAATTTGACTTTGTCAAGAATATAAAAAAACGTCTCGACAACAGGTTTAACTGAAATATCAGGGGAGGAAGTGAGGAGGAGTCGGATAAGGTCAAAAGATTTACCTAATGGATTCTGAGGGCGGGCTATGAGGAAGAGAGGGAGATGCGTTAAAATGAAAGCAGTCCGGCGGGGGCTGCATGGGTCGAGCCCTCGCCCCTAACAAAGTTCCACATTCAGTCGCTGTCTCCAATCCAAACAAGTGAGGTTTGATGGGCCGCTGTTCTGGCCTGGAACGGAGGGAAAAAACAAGCCCACTGCCACAACAAAGACAGGAAATTCAGCATAGATTCCTACTTCTCTCTTTTCTCCTGCCTCTCTATACCTAACAATGCTGGTAATGGAGAGAGAACAGTGCCCGGGGCTGGCAGAGACACCTGCGACATATTTTCCTCCTCCTCCCTCCTCCCTCCCCCCCCGAAACACCCCCACCCCCACCACCATCCACCATCAACCATCCACCCTCCCGCTCTTCCCACCCCCTCGACATTAAAGTCCTTCACAGAAATCAGAATTTAATAAATCACCCCAGAGCCTGACAGAGTTTATCTCCGGGGGTCGCCTCCACTGTGCAGAGACTCACAGACAGACAAAGCCCGGCCCGATAAGATGTGAAATTAAATACAGTTAGCAGTTTGAGACAAAGGAGGGAGCGTGTCACACTGAGCTTTGTACAGTGCAAACGGCTGGCTGCTGTAGTCGGGGCACATACACACACACACATGCGCGTGCACACACACACACACACACGCACACACCAACCCCAGAGTCCGCGAGGTGATTCATTTCAGGTTTCCTCTCACATTTAGCCTCATTTGCATCATCCACTGTCAACATATCACCTCTCCCAGATATGTTCAAGAGCTTTCATTAGACGTCCAGGGGATGACATCCTTTTTACCCACATGCTCCATTATTAATCACTGGCTCCTCTCCGATGTGGACTCATCTCAATCACGGATCAAACGCTATCTGCCTGTGTTTCCTTTCATTCGGCGGACATCCCCGACATCAGCCATCACTGCAGCTAAAAGAGACTTATGGGAGTGTGTCGGGGCTCAGACGACCTTATGAATGCGGTACATAAGCATTTAGTACTGAGAGGATATAAATGTGAGGGGTTTGTCTGGCGCTGCTAGGATCAGACTCCCAGCAGCCCCTGCGTACGTTCTGCACAGCGTACCGACTTGGAAACAATTAGCAGTACTTTAAAATATGAAACATGAACTGTGAAATTGGTGCCTGATTGCAAATTTTTCTTTTCGATTAGCCGCGGTCGCCAACTCGCATCAGGATACGGCCGACCTCAGCTGCTCACAGATGACTTTCCTTTTTCTTTCTCCCGCACGCTACTTGAGAGCACAGTCAGGTTTTCGGCAAGAAGTCGTTTAATAGGCTTAGCCTGCTCGTTGGACGTGACCCTTCCCCTTCAACAATACCGAGGCCGGCGGACTCTGGCCCGCTCTGGGAACACAGTGACCCAAGGGTGAAGCCTAATCTTCTCCAACTCCATTCTCTCTGCTGACCAGAGGGCCGTCACCCGCTGCCTCTCAGCGGCTCAAACTCGTGTCTTTCTATTGAGGCGACGGCGCCAATGAGGTTTCAACAGTCCCCTTCTGGGTCCAAAGCCAGGGACGCTCCATGCTCATAGTGTGCGTGCCGCTCGGTAGAATGTAAAGAATGACAAGAATGCCGGGTACCATCATGGATCCTGATAACATTCTAGGTCTAAGAGCATGATTAGCCGTCTCTGTAGTCGGCCCATCTATGGATGTGATTGAAACTATGACAGGACACAGGCGCCTCTGGGAAGCCCGTAAACCCTGGCAGGAGTTGAAATGTGGCTAAAAATGTCAAAATAAGCTAATCGAAGAAACGTGTAATGAGATGCAAACTTTTAGGGGCTTTTGCCTCAGTGACCAGTACGAGCTATCCGGGTGGGGCTTAGACCCTGGCAGGGTCAACCAAGCCGGACCAGACAAGACTCAGCACAGAGAGACTCCAGGTTGATGCTCGGATGTGGTGTCAATCACTACACCCCAAGTCAGGGAAACTACGATGAACGCTACCGGACAGATCGTCTGTGCTTTATGCCCAACTAGGGATAAAAAAGATTAACTGACTAAACTTTTAGTAGCCTTACAAATCCAGATAGACTATTCACGTTACATACATAGAGACGGACAAGAGTAACCCAACACGATAAGAACTCAAGGTACAGGAATGGACTGAAATGGTCTGAATGCTACGTCGCTGCAGCAGGATACAAACCCCGTACCTTTAAACACCTGTTCATATATGTACCTTTTTGTCTGTTCCTTAAAAGAACATTTAAGGAATGTATGCACCCCTGCAGGCATAAATGTACCTGTACATATTTAGTTTTAACTTATACCATCATATGAAGTCCGCTGGGGCAACAAATCAGTTTTTAGACTTTTTTTTCACCTAAAAATTTGTAGTTTTTACAACCTTTAGTTTACATATATTCTTCAAAACAAAATGCATGTTTTAAAAGTAAGAATAAAAGCCGCTTTTATAAGAATTTAAATCTCTGTATCGTTCTGCTAGAGTAAGTAACAAGTTCCGTAGTAAAACGCAAACTAGTGTTGCATATTTTACTGAAAAAAATGAATTAGGAATTTGTAGCTTTACCTTGTTAAAAGTAAAATTATGACCTGTTAGCAATAATTTTGTACCGTTAAAATAAAACTAAAGGTCCATATTTGTCATCCGAAAGGGTCACTTTTTTTTTTTACCTCCAAGGCTATAGCATACAAAAATAATTCCCCTACTTCTCTGGGTGTATCGGCCACCCTTACACCCTTACCCTTGGCTGAGACCTAAGAGTTGGCTGCTGGGTAATGTAAATCAAATAAGCCGCACTTCTCTCCTCCCACCTACAACTATAAATAGTATGATCATTGACCAAATGGATTACACATGTAAATCGATACTTTATGGCTTCGGTTCACACGGCTCACAAGCTCAGAATTACCGGAGAGCTATTGGTAGAAGTGAAGGAACTTTTTCATCAGCCATTCTTTGGTTTGGAAATGTCTTGTGGTGAAGGACTTCAATCGAAAATGACATCAGTCCAAGATGCAGCAACAGGAAATGTAAACACGACGGTTTTATGACAGCTTTCTAATATATGTCCATGAACTGGTACAGTACTGTGGGTGTGCACGGACCTCCAAACACACACAGTCCCGGGTGACTCACACACAAAGCTCATTGCTGTGGCGAGAGCATATCAGATAAAAGAAGACATAAAGAAATGCCTCAGAACCCGAAATGCATCCGTCGCTGTATTACTTTTAACTCTCCAAGTTTTTGATCTCTGCAGGGCGGATCAAGGCAGTTCCAAATATTTTTTTCTTTTGCTTTTTATTTTTACTGGATTCAAATGATGGGCTGTGCAAGGCTCTCCTTTCTTCTCCATGCTAGAAAAGTATACAAAGAGCTGTTTGATCTATGAAATCCGATCTGTATTTCTAGTATTGTCTTCAGTTCCTACTCTGCTAAAGGTCAGGAGTGAAAGGCCATTTGATAACTACAGAAAGACCTTTTGGCTTTATTACGCCGCCTTTCATCTCCTTTTTTCCGGCAGAGGTTAAAACAAACCTCTTTTTTATCCTTTGAAAAAAAGGGATAAAATGGATTGCTTTGGAGCTTCAACCCTTTTTTTTGTGTGTCACTGGGGGAGGCCCGGCATTCAGTGTACAAGGAAAACTCTAGTGGGATGTGTTTCTGAGAGAGACGAGTCTTTCTCCGGAACAATTAGCATATGTCCTCTCAACCTTCCACCGAAACTCTCAATGAGACGCTGGAATCCTATTGAGATATTATTACAACTCAAACAGGCATTACACCAAACATCTGAAGCATCGCACAGGAGCACACATGCAGAAACACACACCAACCCCCTCAGCCCAATGATACCCACTTCCCACTGAATATTCCTTTCTTTATAACGCTAACCTTGGGAGACGGGCCGCACCTGCATAACACTTAACAGCCAGCAGTCTGAGAAAAATGTTTTTGATATGCTTGTGTCATTTAATCATCCACATTCTGCCGAGGCTATGCAGGACAATTTTGCAGGATATTAACTCCCAACTAAACCCTGGCTTGTATCATTTGTGGGGCCAGTGAAGCAGGAGTCCCAGGAGGTGCGGAGACTTCCTCCTCACAGTCGTAGTAATCTAAGCTTGACTTGGCGTGCACGCACACACACCGAACACACACACACACACACACGAGCTAATAGACAGGTAGAGCGAACCGTAAAGGAATGTGGGAATCCAAGGCAGAAATATATATTCTTTTAATTTATTTTTTTCGACTCTCAGTTTTTATTTCCACAGCAAAGTTGGAGATTGAAGAGCATTCGTAAAAACGTCACTTTAACTTGATCCATTTGGACAGCTCGCATTGCTTAATGGGGTAGGAAATTCGTTTTTTTTTCTGCTGTGGAAGTGACACAGTCGATGATGTGATTCTATGCAAAATATATGAAGCCATTACTAGAAAATGCACGACTCTCAATAGTTGGACGAGGAGGGGAACAACAAAAAAAAAAAAGTATTTAATTGCACAGAGGCTATCCCTATTCTTCAGCAGAGAGCGTCCCGTACACACACACACACACAATGCAACAGACAGCAAAGGCGACTGATGAAAACCATTTTTGTTCCATCACAAAGAACTAGGTCACCCTCTCATAATTGTCAATCATGCAATAAATCTCTCTGTGGCACAAATGAATACGGCATTTGAAATGAGACAAAGCTTATTGGCATGCTATGTCAGCTTGACTCAATTCATCCTCCTTTTCACACAAGACCATTCATATGTGAAGTAGCACGAGGGTGTCTCTCCCTCTCTCTCTCTCACACACACACACACACACACACACATACTCTCTCTCTCTACCCCCCTCACTTAGCATCTCGTACACACTCGCACAGTCTTCATGTGAAACTTACAGAGGGTTAATGCAAGTGGACGTTTCAGCCACGGGCTGCTTTATCATCATAACCATGTTTCCCACAGAGAATATGTCTCACTGTGTTTCCTGCACAACCGCGGGATTATAAGGGATTCATATACCAGTAAACATTGCTTTAAAGGCATTTGCGGGATCTGAAACACTCGATTTAAGATCAAATTATAAAGGATTCCCAGATAATGCATGTTTTAGACTGATACCAGGTGTACAGTTGTCGTCTCCGAGCCATCTGATTGGCCGGGAGCAATGGGCTTGACACAGCAACTACAGTTCCTTCCACGTAGGCTTGTGTCACGTCTCCGAGGACTTGACTGTCACTCTTTAAGAGCAGGGTAATAATAGCCAGGCGCCACAGCAAGTGGTGGCACAGGCGATTTTAAAGAAATATCAGGGAGACAGTGACATTTGAGTCTATGGAGGAGAGAAACCCAAGAGCTGCAACCAATAAAGACTCCCACCAATATTCTCACTGGGCTTAGAGATAGAGAGACATAAGCACACAGAGGAAGAGAGAGGTTGAAAGGCAATGAGAGATGTCAGTGTTAGATGAAAATGTGTTGACCTGCTGATATTGATACTCAGCTCATAACCTCTACAGGTGTGCTACGCCATCAGGAAGCAGATCTGGGTGTGGCTTTCTCTACGGATACTCGCCAGAAATGCAGACCTCGCTGTTTTACAGTGCAACGCTTCTTTGTTCAACTTTGAATAGCTGACGACTGAAATGATTTTGTACTGATCATAAAGAACACAAAAGGGATTAAACATACAGAACATCTCTTGAATTATCGTTTTCAACCTTCCCTTTTGTTTTTCTTTCCAACTGGATTTCTGAAGAAACCCAATCCAGTGGCTTAAAGAAAGTTCTGTATGAAGTTGATGAAAAAGGAAATAAATAGTGCTTAATAAAAGCAAGGGGTAAACAATTCATCTAATAAATAAAATGATTTGTGATAAATTGATCTCATTTTAATCACATTTGTCAATATTTACTATGAGAAGCTTTTAAAATGTATTTACTCTAGTGAGTTTGTTCTTCCACCACAGGATGACTAAAGTCGGGCTCACGCTACTTGAAATTTACAATCCTAAGCAATTTTGAAGTTTGGTTTCACCTTCTGTCTACAGTCTGATTGTATCAAGCCACCTTCCTTATAAGGAATAGTCTAACACTGCGATTGGTTATTTTCCCAGATGTTGTCACAGCCACAGTGTAAGAAGTACGCTTGGACAATAGGTAAGATTTTCCGTAGATAATTGCTGCTTGACAACCATCAATAAACGATACGAGAAGAAGAGGAAACTGATCGTGTCGTGATTTGGCCAGCACTTAAGATACCTTTGGGGCAACCTAGCAACCTCAACCCTCAGCAGAGCCTGGTCAACAACATCATTTTAATGAGGCATGGCTTGAATTGTATTTGAACTCCATTGGGAACTATTTGTTTATTTATACCTGTGTTAACAAAAAATAATACATATACCGCTTGTCCAAACTGTTAATATGCTATGTAATGATACAGATGTTAACCCCTAAATATCAAACATGTTTGGAAAGTCCAGCAGTTTGCATCCAAACACCTGTTTGTGTATGAGGTTGGTAGCTCATGGCAACGGTAGCATCGGATGCTATGCTAGGTCTGACCTCCGAGTGCTTTATGTTGAGGTTTTTCATTTGCTGGCTGAACAACGCTGTGTCATCTGCATACAATGTGTTTGAGCTACCGAAGGCGTAACATGTCTAGTGACGTATGGGGTCAAAGGTCATCACAGAATGCAATTAATCAGTGTTGCTTTTTTCAAGCATTATGTTTCTGTTGACAAACTATTTTCAAAAGCCTAATAAAAACAGTTTTAATAGGGGAGGTTAGAACCTTTTTTCCATTATTTTCTCATTTAAGGAATTTCATTTACAATGACAGTGACCTTAATATTAATTCAAACGAGGTTGTAGTGATTTTTTCTTTTTCCCCACATTTGGAAAGACAGATCTGGGACAATTTGCTGATTAGTGTCTAGATGTGAACTGTAAATGTATTTAAAGGACATTTTAAATTGATAATTCAACATCTGTGACTATTATAGCACACTAAAAGTAGACTATTTGTTCTAGATTGTATACAAAAAAGGGAAAAAGGGCATGTGTCTAAGGGTAAATTAAATACCAATCACTTATTTTTGACATATTTACTCATGCTGGTGTACTTAAGTTTCAATTGAAATCATTTATTTTCTTTTTAAAGTCTTCTTCAGAAGCTCAAAATCAGACACAGGAGACCCATTTGGTACCCAACCTGCTGGCTCAACAGTAAATTCATTTTATGCAGATAGTTAGTTTTAATTCAATGCAACAAATTGACTGAATAAAGTGTTTCTGGAGCTTAAGTGAATGCAGACATCCCATAAATAGCTGTGGGGCCATTTTCTTAGTTTTTCATCAGAAGGTATTGACTGAGCAGATGCTTTGAACCACCATAGAATGTGCTGCTAGTCTCAAGTGTCATTAGCTTGGGGGCTTTTCCAGCTAGCACCAGGTAAAGATTAGATAACAATCAGCCCTTTAATAGATACTTTTGGAGGCAGCAGAGCCGTTCCTGCGCCACGCCGTTCATCTGAAGCTAAAAACAGAAGAAGAGGAGGGAGAACCGATGTCATCTCCTCACTGATTTCTTCACTCTGATGTATCTCTGAGCACAGCAGAGACACGGCTGCTGATAAATTACATGTAACTGTTGAATCCAACTAGTGTCAATGTCCACAGTGTCTGGAAATTGGATTTTGGAATGGCTCTTTTCTAGTATGAGGCTTATTACATAGTAATAGTATGTAATATGCATCAATTTGATGTAGCTGCATATTTTGGTATTGAGCAACCGCCTAAAATTGTCCTAAATTTGGCAGATTATGTCATTTCAATTACATTAAATAAGGCATTTTTCTCTCTATAACAGCAAAAGTCATCATTTAAGAAAAATGCTGCTCTGTGATAACATGATGTGCATTGCTTGACTGGAATTCCAAAAAAGTACAAAGAACGTTCTGTTGGATAAGATTCCTTTCTTAATAAACTTCAATTATTAGGAGTCCCATGTATTGAGTGGAGAGCTCCGAAAACATTGACATTGGAGGAATAACATGAGCATGTTTACCCAGGAAAAGATTCAACCCTGATAGCCTCCACGAAAATGAACAGGGGGAAAAAAAACAAGTGGAGGAAATTTGTGGAATCCCATCTGAGATTGCTTCCCTGATGGATTCCTTTTCCTGTCAGCTCAGACAAGAAATGAAGCTGGAGAAAATTAACTCCTGATACAGTTACGCTGAATTAGTCAGAGAGAGAGGAGGGGAAAAAAAAAATCTACACACTTTTTAAGGATTCCAGCCTTGTCATTTTCAATTTTCTGCTCTTTGGACATGCTTGTATTCAGATTCCCCAACATCTATTCGGCATATCAATCCTAATTAGACAATCTGGGCCCACGAAGGATGGGAGCGGCTTTATTTGCATAATTTAATCATAAATACTCAGTGATACATATTTCCAAATGCATTTGTACAATTATCTTTTCCTCCTTGGGGCAAATGTATTAATACGATTAGGCAATAATTCTTAAAAAAAAAAAAAGAAGAAGAAGGAGAAGAAGAAGAAGAAAAAGAAAAAAGGGGCTAGGAATAGGAAACCGGCAAGTGTGCACTCTTTTTTAAACTCCAGCTTTGGGCTATATGAAAAATTAATTAATTTCAGAGGAAAATCAATTTCTCTATGTGACCATATTAGACGGAGGCAGGCAAGAGCCTGCATTCCTTCTCCAATCAGGAAATCTCATCTGCTCCCTCTAACTTCTGTCAGTAGCACTTAACATCCTGGTACGAGCGTCACTGACTTCCGCCGTGCTCCCTAAATGTGCTGTAATGTGAAAGAGCTCGTGAGTAAAGGAGGGAGTTGATTGGAGAAGAGAGGACAGCAGAGGAATCAGACTGACCAAAAATCTATTGCTGGTCTGTCGGGCAATCAGCCTCGTGTGAAAGCATCAGGTAAAATCACTACTTTAATACGCCACATGAGTCATATTGACTGCTTTTACAGCATTTGTCCATTAAATCAAAAGGAATACTCCTGTACGGTTGGAGAATATTGTAAAAGTAGCTCATATTAATACACTAATCATGATGGAAGGAATTTATGCTGATGTACAATTCCAAATCATTTGCTAGAAAAATTAATTGGTAATTCAATTGCTCTTGCAGGATCCGGTAAAGGCATGCAAATAAGATAGAGCCCCGGACAACTGATGGCTCCAACAGGCAAATTAACAATACGGGCCTCTTTGCCATGCAAATAGCCTCTAAATCCACAAATGACATTAGACAGTGTCAAACAAAGCCTCTTTAACAAGTGAAATCCAGGCTTTCCACAGTCTTGGCTCAGGTTCATTGTAAGCTGCTCTTAAAAAAAAGAAATGAAGTAAAATGAACGTTACTTTTGTCAAGCGAGCTCTGCCCCTCGATGGATTTCTCTAAAAAATGTTTTAATTTGCACTTGTTCCAGCCGAGTGAATGTCAAGTCAATAAAGCAATTCTGACTTTCAAGGAGACTATTTGTTTGCGGGAAAAGAAGAAAAAAAAGGAAAAAACACCTTGCCGCCATCTGCTAACTGCACAGTTGACTTGAGCACATGTACTGTACCTAATCAAATTTAGCAGAGCTCCACTAAAGGATTAAAAATGTAAAAAAAAAAAAAAGAAGGAAAAAAAAAGAGAGAGAGAGAGTTAGAGAGAGAGAGAGGGAGATCTTAAGATGTTTTCCCTCAATAAAAACACACAGCATGAGGGCCAATTTGACTTTCAGGAAAGTACTCGAATAGATTTGGATTTTTAAACAGCTTTGTCTACGATTCTCTCTCTCTCTGTCTCTCTCTCTCTCTCTCTCTCTCCCTCTCTCTATCTCTAATCAGGCATCTGTCACTCTGTTTTTGAAGTTATTATCGCCCAAGCTCCCTCTTGGATGTGGTTGCTGGGTGACGGGTATCTTAGCACCCACTCTGACTGGGAATGATTTGAATGGAATCCAGAAATCTCCCCCGAGTACCTGTAAACACATCCGTGCCTTGTAGAAAACAAATATATTATAAGAGAGCTCGGCAGAGGAGAGGAGGGAGACAAGCTGGCACCCTCGGTGGCAGCTCACACTGAGCGCAAAACAAAACAATTACCGTCATTTGCAAATATGTGTGTTTAGGCATAAACACTCGCAAAATAGAAACAAAAGAGGTGACGGCGTTCATAACGCTGTCTGTCACGTCACCATCGATAAGACACATCAGCCGAAGAAAAAAGTCCTTTCACTCCGACCTGACACTTCACAGAGAGATCAGTCCGACTGAAACAGGCCGGGGGAAATTTATTTAAGAGGGGCATGTAAGTGAAAAGTCTGGGGCGTGTGGTTAACCTTCAAGGGTGGACAATGATTGTCAATTAACTACTGCATTTTTGCTCCCCAGCATCGGATACCCTGCTTCCCAAAAAGGCCGACCGGTGAGAGATACCCGATATCTCTGCACCGCCCCTCGTGTTATAATAACCTTTCAGAGAGTTCAAGTGTCACAATGCAATAAGAACCTTTTCCATCCCACCACGGGGAAAATGAAAAGGAAAACAAGTAGCCGTTCCAGGAGGGGTGAAGTGTGTGTGTGTGTGTGTGTGCGTGTGTGTGAGTGGGGGGGTGATGTTCCTTAGAGTCACAGTGTAAGGGTAGCACTCTGAACCTGGACCAGTCTGGGAACCGGAGTGAATTCTGCTAATCTGCTGCAAAAAGATGATGATGATGTCACTGCTGGTAGTTTGAGCAAATAAATACTAAATAGTTCAAATTTGAGACTTTAAATTGTCTTTTTCTTAATTCACCGCTCAGTCTTAGACATGAAACCCAGACGTTGTTTTCATTCCTTGACAGAACCAAATAATTGCATCTTTGACCATTTAAATAAGGGATTTTAAATCCCATTACTGAAATATTAAAAGATTTTGGAATTACGTCATTGTTTCAGGTACGATCCACATAACTTTGTCTAGTCCATGTAACCTATTTGTGTTCAGTAAATGAAACAAAGACGTTTGCATTACGCGACTTTTCTCTGTTGAAAGAACTTCAATAGTTGCATTTTTGACAATTAAACCAACCGAGCTTCATTACATTAATGACATATTAAACGTTTTTGGAATTACATGATTGTGTTTAAGTAAGGTCAACATAAGTATGTTTAAATTTCCTTTCAACCTAATTGTGTTGAGTAAATGAAAGACGGATTAATTTTCTTTTAATGAGATTACTTTTGTATGTTGGAAGAATAAAACAGTCGTAATCTTGAGATCTAAAACAAGGGATTTATACTGTATTAATGTACGGGTATAAGCTTTTGGGCTCACGTAATTGTGTTTAGTAGATTTAACGTAACTCTACCTAGTACATGAATCATAATATTATTTATTAAATTCATCATCATTCATGACGTATCAGTTAATTTAGACATTCTGGTGACATTTTTGCTTTTAGTTGTAATAACTTTTTTTTCCCCATTTATTCTTCCTACTTTCGTGGATCCGGTTGACATAACTAAGTTAAGTAAACGTGACATTTTTATTCTGACATTAAATTCGACATTAAAAATGCTCAGCGAGAGTGATTTGTGTGGAGCCTTTTTTTTAATACCCAAATCCAAACTGAACCAGCAGGATGGAGCCGTTCACCCTGGTGCTATTCACACACACACTGTCCAAACTGGGAGTGTGTTGTTTCAACACAATAGATCGTTCGAGGTAGAGAAAAAAAAACACAGCATGTGAAACGGTGAGAGCCATTGTACAGGAGTATTATTCCGTTCATTGTTGCCACCCTGTCACTGTATGAAAAGTCTGGTGACATTGTGGTAACAGGCCGCGATGAAACGCCGAACTGTCCCACGAAGCAGCAGCAGCAGCAGCAGCAGCAGCAGCAGCAGCAGCAGCAGCAGCAGCAGCAGCAGCAGCAGCAGGCTGTTGAGTAACCGGTGCGGTTTACCAGAGAACTCAGACACTTTTTCACCGACACTGAGTCGCTACAAAACGTAACACCAGGTTCTGGAGAGGGAACTTGTTTTCACCTACAGGGCGACCCGTGTCCTGTTTACTCAGACCGATCATTTTTGTCAGCAGCAATTCAACGACAGGTGGTGCAAAGCACACATCCCTGCAAATAAAATCAACTCTTTCTAAGTAACAGAAGCCTTTTATCCAGCGGATGCCTCACTGTTCCATGATGTAATTCTCCAAATGGGGCAGGCAGGCGGGCAGGCCGGGTCTGAGTGATTGATTTCAGCCTAGCACCGGGAGTACCTGGCTGCTTTCAGAGACAATTACAGTCCTGTCCATGTGCCTATAATAGCCCAGCACTTTAGCGTCATTAAAGCGACGCGAGGCACTGCATTATCCTTTAACCCCATCGCTGGCCATCCACCCATTGACAACCCAGAGAGTTCAACCACATACTTTGTCACCTGAAGACCCATGCCAGGCTTGAGAGGAGGATCACTGCACGGAATGTCTCCCTCTATTTAAGGGAGGGGGGGAGACGGGGGGGTCTTCTCCCATGATGCTTTATGTAAATGATGGTTAAGCACCAAAATGCACAGGTGCAATGTTGAGACGATTGTTACCGCAATGGAAATGTGGAGAATATTAAACGCAGGTAGATGTGTGAGCATGACTTAAATGTTTTTAGTGACATAAAGAAATAATAGCAGGCTACTTAAATATGAGATAAATGGTAATAATGCATCTTCTTCAAAAACCTTCCGCAATTTTATTTTATTTTTTCTCCCCACTTTATAGCAGGTGTGAGAGTGCACTTTGCAGATAAAGCAATAATTTGAGGGTCAAAACGTATTTAACCTAATTATAGATATGGATCTTAATAATGGGAAAAAAAAATGTCTGTTTGCACTGCAGCTTCTGTGGGAGTGTTTAATTATTTTGCACACATGCCTGCGATATCAAACATGCATCTATTTGGTCAGAATTAAATTTATTACCACTTTATAATTCGCCAAAAGGCTGCAGGAGATAACCTGCAGATAAACGCTGTTGTGAGCCTTTCTATCATATTTGCATTTCCAACTCATTTCTGGGTAGGGGATCAATATGGAATCAATCATAGTGACAGGTAAGATGGTAAATTTCAGCTGGCTGGACCATCCTGGGAGACTGAGCTATATATCAAAGCTAGAAGCAACAGGACAGCAAAAAAAAAAGGAAAAAAAAAAAGAAGAAGACTTTTAATCAAATATTGATCCCACCTTAAATCAACACCATATTAAATCATATAAAACTTAAATAGTTGACTTGGTAATATAAGCTGATGGATGAATTTTACGTGTAGGTCTTTAGCTCACTGGCTTTAAAATGATTTTACTGTTTTGCTTTGAAAATACATTTTTCTTATATTTATATGGTTTTTTTTTAAAAAAAAAGCCTTATACATTCTTTTACAGCTTGAAATCTTTTTGGAAATGCAATAAAAAAAATAATAAAAAGTGGTTTCTAATTACGATTATCTGTGTTATCTTGTTCTTAACTGAAAATTAAAGTGATCATTATTTAAATTATAAATTCAAACACCCTTGTTTTGTGGGAAGATATAACTAATTTAATATCCTAGAGTCATTTTTTTTAAAAGGTTGAACTCAAAGGTAATTTTAATTAAAAGAAAAGTTTGGTTGAAAATGTGATTCCAGATTCTTGTTTGGACACCGTCCATATATTAAATGTTCATATAAAAACCAGCAGTGTAAATCTCAGAAGAATCAGTCTGTCTGTCCTGACATTGCTTCACCCTGCACGTGTTGGGAAACTTTGAATAAAGTTTTTTCTCTAGTGTCGCGCGCTGGCCTCTTCTCCCCCAACACACACACACACACACACACACACACACACATACGCGCACACGTATCAAAGATGAACACACGCGCGCACACCTACACACTGATTCTTAGCAGCTCAAAATTAATTGTCATAGATATTCTAAATTCATCACATCACGCGTTTTCAAAGAGGACAACATTTCTCCCCCTGCGTCGCTCCTGCGCCTTTACGCACGGCCGTCCATTGGAGACGCTCGAGCCAAAATGCCGCACAGAGTGGCGCACTAACCTGGCGTTGGTGCAGTCGTTGTACAGAGTCTCGAAGTCTTTCCTGGAGATGAGTTTGCAGCGGTTCACGCCGGGCTGGATGGCGCCGAGCCCTCTGAGGATGCGGACCTGCTCCACGTTGCACACCACCGGCGTGATCTCCAGCCGCTTCAGCTTGGTGTAGACCGTGTGCAGACCGCCGACCAGGTGCTTCAGGAACAGATCGAACGCCTGAGGGAGGCAGATGAGCTCGCAGCCGTCCACCGTGAACGAAGCCACTTTCGCCCCACGCAGCTCGACCATCTTGCACTCGTTGTTTTGCGGTATGTTTTCAACCGGCGAGGGAGTGGAGTACACGGGTTTGCCGGGCGGGAGAGCCGCGTTCGAGATGCCCGGGCTGCTGGTGGCGAGGAGCTCCGTTCTGAACAGGTTCTGTCCGGGAACGGATGGGGGGCCCAGAGATGGAGACGGTGATGAAGTTGTCGACGGCGGGGAGGTGGTCGCTGACGGAGTGGAGATCGGCGGCGGTGGAACGAGAGGAGTCGGTGGGATGAGAGCAGCCGGTACGGCCATGGTCACCTACTAGGAGGGGGAGAGAGTCGCCGAAGTTCAAAGTAGAAAAAACCCAGCCTTGCCCGATGAGCCCACGAATGAAAGAATCCACGAGAGTTTAGCTCCTCGGAGAAGTTGAGAAGTGAGCGTGGTGCCCGGAGAAAGGCGTGCGGAGCGCGAGGGGTTGCGTCGGGGGGGCTGATCGGCGGGACAATGATCAAAGATAGGAGGAGGAATGACAGGAGGAAAATGAGCCGAAAAGTGCAGCTCCGCTCTGTGGATGAGTTGTTGTTGTCACACGGTACAGAGGGGGCGGAGCCAGGGGACAGTGGAAGCCTTTGAAGAAACACATCACCGGGCGCGAGCTCAGCTCTCTCACGCGCTGCAGGTCTCTGCTAATGTTAGATTAGTAGTTATTATTATCATTACACAGGTTTGATTGAGTTACATCCCATGATAATCACGCAGATATGTGTGCTTTAAAACATGCACTCACAGGTGTGTAACGCCGAGGTGGACAGTAACTGAGTATTTGTACTCAGGTGTTGGTGCTGAAGTACAGATTCCGATACGTCACGTGATTAGTCCCATTTTATACTAATTTATTCTACATACCAATTCATACCAGATTGAAATATTGTGCTTCCTTCTCCATAAGATTTTTCTGCAGTGGTGATTCATAACTATGACTAAAATACACTTGTTCAATGTAACTAAGTACATTTACTCAAGTATTTCCTGTACTTGATTACAATTTACAAATCGATGTACATGTTCTTGATCATTTTCATTTTATGCTGCTGTATAGTGATACTCCAGTGTATATTTTCTACTCCACTACATTTGTCTGTAGTTGTGGTTTGTAACTAAGTGCGTTTACTCAGGTATTGTACTCGAGTACTGAATACTGAATAGAAGATCATGTTCTAAACTTGATATTTTAATATTATGCTATTTAACTCTTCTATTCCACCTCAACTCAGGGGAAATGTTTTACTTTCTTCTCCGCTGCATTTGTTTGCAGTTGTGGACGGTAACTATATTAATTTACTCAAGTATTGTACATAAGTACACATTTGTAGTACTTTTACTTGATTATATAATTCCTGTGTTATGATACATTATACTTCTACTCTACTTCATCTAAGAGGGAAATATTATACTTTCTACTCCACTACATTTGTCTGTAACGGTGATTTGTACTCAAGTACACGATAACTAAGTACTTTTACTTCAGTATTTTTTATAGTAGAGTAAACAATTGAGGTACTTATTCTCAATGATTTCCATTTTCTATTTTATAATTCTACTCCACTTCATCTCAAAGGGAAATATTATACTTTCTACTCCACTACATTGGTCTGAAGCACTGGATTGTAACTAAGTAGAAGTACTCAAGTATTTTATTTGTGTATGAAACTGAAGTACTTGTTCTTGAATTAAGTATTTCCATTTTATGCTACTTTAATTCGGCACCACTTCATCTCAAAATGAAATAATATAGTTACTATTCCCATCGCATTTGTTCGCAATGGTGGACAGTAACTAAGTATATTCATTCAAGTATTGCAGTTGAGTATGATATTGAGGTACTTTGAGGTTTTTAACTTGTTTATTTTTTATGCTACTTTAACTTCTAAGCCATTCTATTTCAGATGAATGTGTTGTACTTTATATTTCACTACATTTTTCTGACAGCTGAAGTTACTAGTTACTTTTAAGATTACATTATTCATACCCTCCATGTCCAACTGTGTTGATTCTGATTGTTATAACCTTAATGCTTAAGGTATTTTCTGATAATACTTGCATACTTTTACCTCATCAGACTCATGTATGCTGAGCTCTTACTTGTATCCGAGTATTTCAGCGTGTTATAAGTAAAAGACCTAAATACCTGTCAGTTCTATCTGGTTCACCTGCTGTCCAACAGCATATATAAACATATACACACATATTCTTTTTAACTCACTACATCATGTATTCATTTTCTCTCATCCAGCCCTTAAAACTGCATCTTTTTTTATTTTTTTTATTTGAATGTTCTATTGAAACATTCCTCTGTGTGTTAATATCTAAGCTACATTTTATCTGTGAGTTAAGAAAGTATAACACGTTTAATTAGTCCTTTTCTGATTATCGTATTTACAGAACCAAAGTACTCAGAGCTTTTTTCTATGACGAGGGTGTGAGGCAGTGGCTGTTACGCGAGACGGATTTCAAATAGAAACTTGAACAGATTGTTGATTACATCGTATCTAAAGTACAGTACTTACGTTTTTACATCGTCGTCCACATGTAGTGTTTTCTTCTTCCTGGCCGTTTCCTGTTCACTACCCATGATTCCCCTGGCTACGTTTACACTGTAGGAAAAATGGGACCGGATTCAGATTTTTTTTTTGCTAATTTCTGATTCAGAGTTCAGATTTTTCCTGACAGTGTGAACAGCCCAAACCACATGGAACCAGATCTTTCCAGACCTGAATAGGGAAACATTCGCTACATTCAGACTGCAGCTGAAAGTGACACAATTCTGATTTATTTCCCATGTCTGAATTGTTTCCGTGACTTTGACATCTCTTGAATTTGATCCCTATCTAATATCGGTGTGAACGGAGCGGCACAGATTTACAACACCATTTATGACCGACCACATGTGAATGGTTATGTTCACACTGTTGGAAAAATGCGGCCCAGCTGGGATTTTTTTGCTCCTATGTGACCTTTTCGTGACAGTGTGATTTGGGTCACTTCCATACATGATCCTAAATCACACACAGGTCGGATTTTTTTACAGCGCGACCTCAGTCTGAACCATCACATCGGAATTCATGTGACTTTGAAGTCATCTCCTATCGACATTCGTCACAAAGCGGCTCGTGAACAGCTACACCAAAAAATCTGATCCAAGAACAAAAATTACGATTTCAGCATTAAGACTTGCAGTGTGAACAGAAATGACCCAAATCAGGTTCGATTGAATCAGATTCCATGTGACTAGTGTTGTTCTCGCCATCGTGAAAAAAAAGTCAGAGTCCAATCACATGGGAGCCAAAAATCCGATATGGGCGACAAGCCTTTCATATGTGGCCTCAAATCAGGTGTGTATCTGATTCCCGCTGGTGTGAACAGTCAGATCAGAATTTTTTATACCTACCTCCCAGTGAGCGTTCTCCTATCAATGTTTTGTCTGCCATTGGGGACAAAGCACAACATGGAGGATCGAAGCAAAGACAACTGGGGACAAAATGTGGCTGCAGATAAATAGATGAATGGGAAAATACTTCAATCCAATCCTGTTTTTGAATGAAAATCTAAGGGACCATCATCAGATGTGTGTCGCCACGGTAAACAATGAAATAATGAAATAAAAACTAATGCCTGCATCGATATTTTATTGATTTCAACACTAAACTGGTATACCTATGACATCTTCTGGTGTCTCTGTTGATGTAAAGATGGAGTCCCGATCCAGGTGTGTTCACACTGGTATCAGATGTGGGTCCCAATGGAATGAATGTAAACAGTCAAGGCAAAAATATTAGATCTGAGACAAAAAATCAGTATAGCATCACTTCCAATTACACTATTAATGTAGGCTATATATATATATATATGACAACCATAAGATATCAAATAATGTGTTAAAGGTCTTCATATTACACCTTCATGTGAACAACGTCCCTTAAATCTGAAAAAAAGCTTTTTGGGATGTTTTTGTTAAAGTGTGGCAGAGTCAACTTCAGCGATCGTATATATGAAAACGGACAAACCTCCAGATAAAGTAGCGTCTCATTCAAGGGCTGTAGTATTTTATGCTGAGCGTGAACTAAGCTTTATGCACTAGAACAGGAACTCCTAAAAGTTTGAGTCGCGGACGGACCGGGAGAAACGGATAAAGGCAGAGCGAGAGGAAATGCGGCGATGACTCAAGCCTGTGTGTGTCCGGATATAGAGTCTAAACATGTGGAAAGACATGAATAAATCTACAACTGGATCTCTACTGATTTACTCTTTTTATGGCCAACTGGAAACCCTTCCCTTTCAAAATAAGAGCATAGATGTTCAAGATTGGAGCCGTCAAAGATCTTTTCAGGTATTATTTATGCAAATTGAGTTTTTGTTTTTATTTGCATTGGCGCAATCTACCGCTGCACGTTTCATCTTAACAGGGTGAAATTCATTCTGCGCGCATGAAGACGAGTGCCGCTAATCACAGTCTGTCAGAATTGCCTTCGTATTTCCGTGCGTTCCTGTTGTCCTGCTTGTTGTGTCACATCAGCTTTAAGATAAGCACTTTGCCATTTTAAAATTATCATTCAGGGAAAGAGGTAGCTTGTAGTGTAAAATCAATAGCTGCTTAAAATTCATTGCCAGGCAATCCATTTGCCCTTTATGTTGCTAACCTTTCACTTAAATATGCACCATATTAAGATTTCATTATATACAATGAATGCCACAACAGTTTGCCCACCATTCCTCCTGCTTGCATGGGTTAACTGCAAATCATTGGGCTTGTAATGTCTGAAAAATGACTTGCATTAACATTATGCTGGGGGAAGAAAAAAAAAAGGGGGGAAATATATGAGGCCGAGTGGTGTAATAGGTATTAAAAGGCACCACAGGATATGTATGATGTTTGAGATACAAAGGACTTTCAACAGACTGGGTGGGCTGCATGTGTCGGACCCCAGCTATGAAAACACAGCCTAAGTCTGTATACTTCCACTCTACAGTACTCTGTTGACATAACTCTGCATAAATGCAAAAATCATTACTGCGTGTAAAAATAATGTCTTTAAAGGAAATAGCTTACTGTTTACTTGAGGGAATAACAAACGTCTCCAGTCACTTTGTGTTTAAGAAGTGGACGTTTAGTGGCTGGAAATGTGGATCCTCACCGAAGTTTCTAGGGTGGCTGCACTCCACTAGATTTATCTGACTTCACTACGTCAGAGTTCCTGTGATCGGTGCCCAGAACTTTGTACACCGGCTCCTGGTATGCTCTAGTACAGATTTTAAGTATTTTATTAATTGCTTTCAAAGCCCTGTGTAAGAAATCAAATAATATTATTTGTAGAGCATTGTAGTAGCGTTGTGCCCCGTCCTCCAGTAGTGTGAGAAAGAGGAGGAGGAGGAGGAGGAGGAGGGTGGCAAAATGTATTATTTTGTGCAATAAAAAAACAACAAGGAGTGAGACCACGCCATCGAAAAGAGAAAGCACGAAGACTTGACTCGTGAAATCTGTTGAGAGGTAAACTGGTGAGGTCCGTCCAATCCACTCGGGTAATTCAGTTTTAGAGTGAACCTACTCCCAAACCACCCTCCCCTGCTCCCCGCTCCATACTACCATTTAAAAAAGGTATTTTCAGCTGATTAGACACTAAAACATTGCTATGAATGTTATATTCCATTTATTCAAAAAGATGCCCCTAAATTTGACACACTGCACCTTTAAACACGCCAACTACATCCAATTTTGGACTTCTACTGACGGGTTTTGCTCAATTACATGAGGCCCCTCCCATACACCATGACCCATCCCCCCCATCCCCTTCCTTCTAGCCCCTCCCCTCCTTTGCAGAATCCTAACATCTTTAATTATCCGTGCTTAAAATGACAGCGGCTTCAATAAGTGTCGACTGAAAGACACAAGCAACAAATGCTATTTAGTAATGAGATCCTATCTTCACTAAACAGGAAATGATCATTCAGGACCTGTTGTAAGTTTAAGATCAGTTGTAATCCGGGTTTAGAGTGTGCTTGGTCAACTAGAGAGTACAGTCAGGAAGTACAGTACACGTGGATGAGATTAGGGTAAACAAACGACCGTGTCAAACCGTAATCACCAGCATGATTCATGGCGTCAGGGAAGTGTTTGAGAATGTATGGACACGGGATAAGACTTGTGCGTGATCAATGACACAGTGTATTGTTTGATGTAATAATTTATTCACCCCATAAAGCTTTGAT
Organism: Lophius piscatorius; assembly: GCA_009660295.1. Classification (NCBI taxonomy): domain Eukaryota; kingdom Metazoa; phylum Chordata; class Actinopteri; order Lophiiformes; family Lophiidae; genus Lophius; species Lophius piscatorius. The sequence continues at coordinate 21,226 of VRLP01003239.1, read as the reverse complement.
AAAACAATGTTGAAAAGCAATTTAAATTGAATTCATTTAAATGTCAATTCTTATGGTCAGGATTTTTCTATAATTGGCTATTTAATTAAAATCATTTTCATAGTCATTAATACAGCCGGTAACTTGTAGCGCGCTGACGTGTTTTAATTACATGGTATTAACAAAATTGATATGCTTTAGAAAGCATGGTGAATAAGAAATAATTAGACCAATCATACATCATCCTCTTATGGACATTAAGTGTATCACAATATAATTGATGGACTTAAAAAACAAGAGAGATAAATAACTTTAATTGAACCGAGTTTGGTGTACAGAGCTGGGAATAAAGAATGGTGGCGTATGAAATTTCAGAGGCAATTCATTATCTGGAACATCACTTAGCTCTCTGAGCTCGGCACTCTCCCCTAACCTATGATTACATGACATTTGAAAGCAGTGATACTGTGTAGTCTTTTAAAGCGACCCTTTACCTCGTCTGCATAAATCTCTGGGCTGCTTTACCACACGGAGAGAGAGGGAGGGGGGTTGGGGGGGGGGGGGGGGGGGGGGGGGGGGGGGGACGCTGTTTCGGACATGAGGATCATTTAGATGCTTGGAATAAAGCGCTTATTGATCATGAATATTTGTTCCCTCCAAGGTTACGCTGCCGTGACCCCGTCTATTCTTAGAGCCGGTCCGGCGCAAACATGCCAAACGGGGTGAAGGATGATGTCAGAGAGCGCGCTGATGGAGGAGGGCGGGTAAAAATATTGGCAGCCTTAATTTATTTATATGTTTACGATTAAGAGTTAAAGGATTTCTCTCCAAACTCATTGGTTTGTTTCCGTATTTCTGTACATTGACTATTTCTGTACATTGACTATTAGCTAACAGAAGGAAGAAAAAAAAACATGGCTGGTAATCGATTAGTCACGACAGAAAATGAGGGGGGAATTACTTCTCTCTTTTTTTTCCCGTAAAGACCTCCACCAAAGAGGTCTGTCTGAGTGTCAGCAGGATTACAGCAAAAAAATCCTGAATGGTCTTCCATGAAAATGAAAATTGAAAACGAAGAGCCCAGTGGAAACATTAGCTGCAGTGCCGGAGACAACATTTTCAGGGCCGCGGCCTCAGGACCCTTACGTTTGGGTTTAGGGGTTGGGCTTATGTTCAGTGAAAACCTAACAGTCCTGAGACTACCGTCCTAAAACTGCAGTATCCAGGATAATTTCATGTGGATCTTGAAAAAGGGGTGGAGCCAATAATTCAGTTTCACTTTTAACATTGCTAAAAAAAAATTCACCCTTTTCTTTTTTTAAACATGGAGTGAAGCCAGTGCCAAATCAATATACACAACACAAAATATATTTAAGGTGCATCATCTTATATTTGACAAACACGCCATATCAGTTCAACTGATCCTGCAGAAATACTCCAGCCGATACAAAAGGAATTTCCATCTAAACTGCCATGAAATCATGAGGTGTCGTACAAAAGTCACAATTCGGCAAGCTAAGAGGGATGCCATCTGCATCACCTTAAAAACATGGGTTTCATCACTTCAGAATGTATTTAATTAAAAGCATGGATCTCAAGTCTCAAGACAAGACCAAAATAAATCTGGATTAAATTGAAGTTGTGTTATCTCCCTAAAATCATGGTCCAGTTTTTCCACATTCAGGATATAATTATGTCATTAATTCAGAAAAATCAGGTCAAGTGAAGTCATTCTTATTTTGCTCTTGGACTAGAATTTGGACAAAACAAGGCATCTGATAGAACAACTTTTTTTTTTCAAAAGAGCCTGAAGTTTGTTTTTGGGATTCTACCAAACAAAAAAATGGAGAAAGTAAAAACAAAAAAACTCAGTCAATATCAGTCATCTACTATAAGAAAAAAAAAGATCATTAGTTCCCCTAGTCTATATGGAACTACATTTCCACCACTGAATTTCTGTGTAGTAACTTGACTTAATGCTTTTACACATATGTCACATCCCATGTAAACCCTATTAAAGAACAACAATCGTTGACCAAAATCTCTTAAAGGCTTCATGAAAATGAAGAAACCAGAAATAAAGTTCAGTAAGTGGGGGAAAAAAACATGTTTTTGGCAAGAATCCTGGGAATTCGGCCAAGAGTCAAGGCGTTAAAGATGAAGACAATTAGCAGCAGCTATTTGCACACTTAGAGTCCGACCAGCCTGGACTGAGATGAATCTGGCTGATGCAGACACACGACTTAAGAAGAGCGTTATTGGCAGGCGCTGGATTCACTGGGCCCGATAGAACACTCCTTCACACAAAGTATGTAAAGTACGTAAGGTAGCTTTCTGCTAATGTAAGCGCTCATAAACAGGAGAGACGGGGCTCACTTCATTTAAAAAAAAAAAAAAACCCAGCGTGAATGATAGTTCCACAATTAGAATAGTCACGGTCCACATCCAACAATGCAATGCTTCATTTGACGCCACGCAGCCTGAAATATAACCGCGGCGAAAAGAAAGGGAGAGATTTGTGGATATCTAAATTGCTAAAGCAGAAACCTGTATAAACAGCGGTAATTACCGGCCCATTGACAGTCTCTCAGTGTTGTGCTCATTCTGCCACAGTCGCAGTGATTAAAATGAATCCTCATCGACTTCTCCATTAAAGCGCTGGCAGGAGCGATCCCATGACCTTTCCCCATTGATTGAACATAACAATCACAATTCAATTGTAATGCAAAGAGAACATTTGTTATAATGTACACGAGATGCATGAGCCATTTCCTGGGAGCGGGGAAGGGTAATCAATGGAGTGACTCTCGGCGTGATGCAAGGAGAATGAGGTTGTGTTTGCGGGCTCTAATTCATACAGCCTGCGGGGCATCATGGAAGGCAATGATATGCATGTAAACGCTCTGATTTCTCTCGACTCATCATTCAATAGGCTAACAACAAATCCTGATTTCTATATCCATGCAGGCTAACTGCGTAGCGATGCGATGACTGACAGCGAAGCACGTGTGCAAACGACGTGATACACCTCTAATTCAATCTGAGATCAAGTTTTGACTCATGTTGGCGATAGTTTGTGCATAAAATTATTTAATTCTGAGTGGCCCACCATAGATAAACCTACAAAATACAATGTTAGAGACATTTCCATGGTTCCTACTGGGTGATAATGTGGGTAGCCACGATAACAAACATAACTGAGAGAATAATTAAGGGATGTGGCGTTAGCAAGAAGATTTTATGAGCGTGGCTGAACATGGCCGAATGTGAGGTAAAGCAGAAGAATGGCGTTTTTCTTTATTTGTAGGATAAAAGTTATAGTTTTTAATCCAGAGGGGACCAGAGGACAGGAGGCAGAGGTGGAGGTGGCAGAGTTGAAGATGTTCCGATGTTCTTTGGGAGTGACGAGGAAGGACAGGATTAGACACGAGCACATCAGAGGGACAGCCCAGGTTAGACGCCTTTGAGACAAAGTAAGAAAGGCCAGAGGGGAATCCCTAAGGCGATTGTGCCAGTTCACCTCTCAAAGGTTTCATGAGTCGGGTCTTCATGTTCCCTTCTGTGTCTGCGAGGTTCCACTCTGTCGCTTTTTCTTCTGTGATTAATTCAGCAACATTGAAAATCCCTCTCCAGAGCCAGTGCCCAGTTTGTCCCATGGAGGCAGCATGGCGGCCTCCATGGTAGAGGACACGCCCCCTTTAGAGCCATAAAAGGACTTATTCTATGCTTATACTAGAAAATGATTCTTAATTTTAGTTATACACAAATAAAACATGTTTATGGATATTCTATTCATCTTTTTTCCAAGAGAAACCCTTAAGTTTTACACACTGCACCTTTGAAAGACAAGAATGTCCCCACTGAGGCACAAATGTTAGAGGGGTTGTGATACCTGGAGCGAACGATAGAACCATTCCATTCCGGAGTCGAGTGGCGATGGCAGCAGACGATGAAGGGTTTTTCCAAACATCCCTCTGGAAGTCGACAGACCAACGTGAACAAAAATGGACCAAGTAAAGGGATTCATCATCATCACATTCATTCATTCGTTCATTATCCATAACCACTTATCCAGTTCAGGGTCGTGAAGCCTATCCCAGCTGACATTGGGTATAACCCAAGACAAGTCGCCGGTTCTTCCCAATAAAGTCAAAACAGACTTTGTTTGTGCCACACCTCTCTCATTTAGTCTCTCCGTTATAAAGGTTGCCATGGGTACCCAGCAGGATCTAGAGAAATGGCGGCAACATGCTGGAACTCTTTAAAATGCAGCGATGCATGTTCTGGAGATACTCGAGCAAGGACGAGTGTGATTACTGATGATTAGCTGCGGAAAGTTGCACAAACCGAGTGTCACAGGAAGAAAAATCATGACAGGCAGAACAAGCCATCACGGCTCAATCCCTCTTTAAAAGCCGCACTCCATCGCGTCTTTCAAAAGGCGTCTCACGAAGAGTGTATGCGAATGATGTCCTTAAGGGATTTCCTTTTAGAATCGAGAGATTATAGTTTACACGGACATTAAACAGATTAAAGCAGCCCGCTCTCTAAAGGCATTTTATCTAATGGAGAAAATGTGGTATGCTAATTGAGAAATTCTGATGGTTAAAATTATATTCAAATCCTTCTCTCTCTCTCTCTCTCTCTCTCTCTCTCGCTCTCGCTCTCTGTCTCTGTCACTCTCTCTCTACGCTGGAAGATTTTTGAAATCAAATGGCTAATCGCGGCCATGAGCTGCGAGCGAAACAGTGTTTGCCGTGCTAAAAAAAAGGCAATCGTCTCGGAAAAAACTTTGCCGATGACAGATTCAATTCCATTTGGTAAATGTTTAATAAATGCTGTACAAACAGGGAGGCCTATCTGGGCTGTGCTTCCAAAACAAGGGGAAACTTTAATTGCTTTAATCATCCCTCGCTTTGACGTTGTTATTGGCCTTCAAAATAGCAGTTAACAGAAACTGTCCTGCGGAGGAAATTGAACCACATTTGGAGTACGATCCATAATTAAGATAGGGGGGATCCCGAACAGCCAGGTCCGTGGAAACTGTTGCGACTATAGGAAAAACATTCCAAAGCTATTCAATTAACAGAAGGACCCAAAGAAAACAACCTCTCTATTATGTATCACTTACTTTAATCAGATTGTGTCCGCTTTTTTCTTTTTCTTTTCTTTTTTTTTTTTTTGTTGAAATCCCCGAACACAAACACGTTAATTAACAGATAGGAGGGTGGAAAGATGTATTTTTCATTAGTGGGTGAAATAATGTTCCCCTTTAACATCAAGGAAAATCAACTGCTTACTGCAGTTAAACCAGTCAGCGGTGTAAACTCCCTGCCAGCATTTTTATTTAAAACCTCATTAATGTGTTTCAACCCCGCATAGCTGTACCTTTAATCTGCACTAAAAGGAAATAATGCGTTTCCTGCTTTATTTACCAGCCTTACTTAACAAGTGTTCCTGTACAATTAGAATTGTTAATAGATCTGGAAACAAAAGGACTTTGAAGGTGGGAAAGTGCTGACATTATTTCACAGGGGAAAAACACTCTTGAGAAAAAAAGATCTGCTGTAAACGTAGTTTCCTGGAACACAGGCGCGCTGCAATGTTGGTGCCGCTCATTAGAAACGCCATGCACAGGACATAAATCAAGGCCCGTAAAACATTTCATTGCCACAGCACACTAAATTACACACTTGCTGGTTTGCCACACTGATTGTGTTTAAACATTGTGATTTTTTTACTTTATTCCTATTAAATCTATGCAGAGGAGTTTTACAATCCATAAGCAGGATAACTGCAATAAAACTTAATAAATGTCAGAATTTGCATTTGGAAAAAAAAACAAAAAAACAACCCGGCTACCTTTTTTTCTTTTTTTTTTCTTCTTCAAAATATCAATCTATGAACCTTTCAACATTTCGTCAAACAAAAATGCTAATTGTACCTTTAGGAATTTAGGAGACAAGTGACAAGAAATGAGATGCAATGTCCTTTAGGATCAGGAAATGAGCTAAGCTGGAATACATTAAGGCTGAGGCCGAAGCAAAGCGGTGGAGGGATGCTGCTGTTGTTGTTGAGAACAAAAGACAACGACGGAATAAATGTTCACGCATTCAGAAGTGTAATAGTACACGGTCTGTTATATGTTCGGCTGTAATTTCATCGAACAGAAGAGAGTATAAACACCGGTTCAGCCATTTAACCCTTGCATGTAAACTCCTGTTTCCTCCCCTCTCCCCCTCCCTCCGCTCTACTTCCTATTAATGAAGTACATTGATATGAGAACCTGGAATTCTTCCCACTGCGCTAGAAAAATAAGTCATTATTCTGTAATTATTAATTCTTAAATTTGACTTATTGGTTGAGGGTTCAAGGATTCCTGAGGGACGCTTGTTTTCCCAACTAAATCATTGATAGATTATTCTTTTGTCTGTAATACAGCCTGAAGCGGCAGCTAAACTTTGTTCAATAGCTACTGCAACTCAAACCAATCAGCCATATGATTAAAACCATCTCCCCATCATTGTGTAGGTTCCCTCTTCCGTAATGGATCACATATGTTTATAAAACTTCAACTTCGGTTATTGTCTTTCAATCACAAACATGATGTACAGCTGAACGAGATGTTGTTTGTCAGGGACCAGAAAACAGTGCATCACAGATAAATATTAATAACAGATACTAACAGTAGTAATAATAATGATATAATTGAAACGGATATACCAATAGATCCATCAGAATGACAGAAGCATTGGCGTTTATGTTTGAAGCGTGTAAATGTGTCATACTGTTTATGTATACACAGTATAATTATGTACATTTAAGTGTATCTGTGAGAATTTGAACCATATCAGCAATTTGTGCTGCAATCACTCTCCTGTGGGATCGGACTTCCCCTCCCAAAGTGGACTATTGGGCTTTGGGTGACCCTTTCGCCCAGAAACAGATGCAGTTTTTGGACTCAGTCATTCATGCAATTATGACTTTGGCTCTTGTCAAAGTTGCTCTAATCTTTACCCATTTCTGCTATTTCCGACAATCAATTTTGAGGACTAAATGTTCCCTTGCAGCCTAATACATCCCACCCGATGAGATAATCCATGATTTTCTGACGTCACCTGTCAGTGGTCATAATTTTATGGCCCATCGGTGTGTGCATTTCAATTCCGTTTTTTGAAGGCTACAATGACAACAAAAAAAAACATATTAAATGTGGATGGGTCAGTGTATGAGATTGCATCATTACAACCTTCCTCTAACTGTTTATTGTGTGCAGGGTCCCAGAGGGGCTGGAGCCTATCCCAGCCGACACTCCGGCGAGAGTAGGGGGTACGATGGGTGAATACCCTCCGTCGGTCACAGTGGTTATGATAATGTTTAGTTAGCATGAACTCCCTGTGATGCTACAATCTCAAATGATGAGTTATTACAAGAAGTCAGTCTTCATTTAGTATTTATCCGAGATGTAATATATCAAAAAGTCTCGGCACTATGCGTTATAATATCTGTGTTTGCAGCAGGTCACCTGACTTAATAAACTATGCATCCAACAATAATGATTATTCACGTCATTCTTCAAAGGTCCTTGAGAGGATCTCAATGCAGCAGAGATTCAACCTTTGGTAATAACTCAAGCTCGGCTAAGATTTTACCATCTGGGCCCTTGTACTTCGTGATTAATGCCAACCAGTTGATTCATATGTGCAATTGGAGTTTAATAAACAAGGATTTTGTAGTTAAATGGCACCCAGAAATGCTGGGGATGAACTCATTCATTCTGTCTCGTTTGCTTCCCTGGTAATGGAGCCCACTCATAATCATCTGCCAGATACACAAATATGGGGGATTTTGTGATTAACATAATGCGTTTCTTCCCGAGAGGAAATAATCCTACAACTCTGAAGACACTTCAGACATATGTACATAAGATTCTTTAGTTGGTCCAAATTAACTTACTACTGCAACAGCCTGATTAACACTGGCACAAAAAGTAATTACTGTTCATCATTGTTCAGATTAAGCATCAACAAACTTTTCTTTTTCTTTTTTTTTTCCCTTTCCTTTTCAAACAATGATGTTTGTACGAGACATTACGGCTTTGCAAACAAAATTAACTTTGTAATTCTTTCCTTGCTGGCATTCTCTTCTGCTCTAATTCAATGTCACAGTGCATGGGCAGACTTCACAGGGGGGAGGCATTAAGGCTGCAGATAGGATCCCAATCTGACACAGAGGCGCCACACAACAGTGACCTCTACAGGAACACAAACACATCATCCACCGCCTGTGCTTCATGATCACTAGAAAGCTGTTCCATTCCTCTGCAAGTCTGATGGGAGCTTTCAGCTCATGGACCTCTAATGAGGACACGTTAAGATTTGAATTTACCACATTATTCACTACATGAGGCACATCTTATTTCTATTTTATTATTTTAAAATAATGTTTTTTCATAGTGTAAAAGTCAGAGATGCATTGACTGAATATACTTCTACAAGTAGTCATGTAAATCTTTCAAGTATAACCTTGTAAAACTAGAAAAAGCACTCAGAGAATGCAAACCTCTGCAAAAGCACAACAGCACCAGGTTTAGGAAAAATTCATGCAGATTCCTCCATTAATGTCTGAGTTATTGCCAGCCTTTAAATCCACCGACAACTCACACAAACTCTCTGAGGATCTCTCAAACACTCTCTAGCCGCTCATCTCCTGCTCCTTCCACTTCAGCGTCTCAGTTCAGCCCACTGAGCCCCCAGCTCCACCCCATATGAAACATCAAAGAATCAAAAGAACTGCTGGGACTGAGCCCCAGCTCCAGCACAAATAGAGAATCACCGTACGACATGTAAACCTCAGGAACAGTCCAGGAAACGAACCCCTGACATTCAAATTGGTGAACTATCCCTCCAAATACTGAGCTACAGCCGCCCCATGTGTGATAGCCCATAATTATGGCAGATCCCTTATCTGTCCTTAAATATGCTTTAAATGGAGAGAAAAAAATAGAAAATTTGAAGAATCCAGTCACACGATTCTGTCCTGAGGTTTTAGAGGAGATGTGGATAAACCATAAATGCCTCAAAATGTAAAAATAATATGGCTCAAAATGTAAAAATTGGCAAATTACATTCCATTTTTTTCCACTTATTTGAGGCCAGGTATCGTTGACAGCAGGCCGAGACTCCCTCTCCCCGGCATCATTCTCCAGCTCATCCACTGCCACCCCAAGGCATTCCCAGGATCTCCTCCCAGTTGGCATCCTTACAATAAACATCCATCCATTTCCATGCGTTCATCTTTGGCTGGGTCGCGGTGGCAGCAGACTGAGAGGGGATTTCCAGACACGGGGCGTTCCCCGGCCAGATGAGATATACCGTCCCTCCAGCGAGGTCTGAATCTACCTCGGGGTCTACTCCCGGTTGGACGTCTGTGAAAAACGTGGAGGCATCCTAATCAGATGCCCAGACCACCTCAGGTGGACCCTTTCGACGAGAATATATTTAATAAGCCAACAGCAAAAAAAGAAAAAAAACATATGGTATGTTCCACACCTTCAGGGTGATTTTTCTCTGTGTTTTTTTAATGTTTTTTATGGACTATTTCCTTTTAGGTGGAGGATAGATAACGCAACTCTGTACACCCCCCCAGGCAGGAGTATAACAAGACCATGACACATATTTAAAAAAAAAAAATATGAATACACTCTAAATTCAGCTTAATATTTGACTTTTAAACATCTGAAACATTTTATTGCAGACGTCCTGGTGTCCTTTGAACCTGCATAGATCTGCAGATGAAGACGTCAGAGGACGGTTAAGGAAAGGTGTGGAGCAGACAGGCGAGGCTGCCGCATATCAACAAGTTCTGCCCACGAAACCCCGGCCCGTATGCTTTTAGCCCAACACAAAGAACAGTGGAGAGCAGTGTCTCCGCCGGGGTAGAGGGGGAACGGGAGGATGCGGAGCCACGCAGACCACGGCCAAGTGTAGGATCAAGGAGGAGGAATGAACGATGCATAGATAAGAGACAAAGTAAAGAGGGCAGACCAAACAGGAAAAAGAAGAAGGAAGAATGTGCGGGGCGTTGCCTGCCTGAGCAGGAAAATGTCCTGAAAGGAATATATTCTTTTTTCTTTCTTTTCTTTTTTTATGCGTGTGTTGATTAATGTTGAACTGTAGGTTTTTTTTTTCTTTTTAACTGGATGAGTAATTCCAGAATAGAACTGAACGATTTTTGTTAAAGAACATGATTTCAAGGAATTAAAAAACTTGGGATATGAGATGCTTGGAAAGTGCTTTTAAAGTTTTTAGAGATTACAGTAAAACAATATTTTATGAAGAATAAACATCAGAAACTAATGGAAGAGGGGTTGTTTTTTTTTTTATCTTTTTAATTCTGACTTTATTCTAAGAATTCAGACCTTTTATTGATAAAGAATTATTTAAGAATTAAATAATCTCAGAATAGGGCAACATGATATTTTTCGGAATTCCAATTTAAAAGTCAGAATTCCGGGAACAAAGTCATAAAATCTGAATATAAAATCAATATTCTGAGAATAATTTAAAAAAATATATAATAGTTTTTAAAAAAACATATTTGTCCCTAATCCTATTCTGTAGAAAATGGAATTTAATCCACTTTTCCACAATTTTTTTCCTGAATTCTGTTGCGGTTCTGAGATATCTAGTCAGCAGTGAGGCATGAAAATGAGCTAACAAGGTAGAAATGTGTAACATCTTTAGTGTTAGTGATAAATCTGTACAACATTGTCACTGCCATGCATCATATACCTGCAACAATAGATCTGTGAAGTGGTGGATACTTTCATGAGAAACAAATTAACTCCCAGGACGTGTGACACTTCAAAGTGTGACGCTCGGAGGTAAAACATACTATTCTTGAGTTAATGTACTCATGGCACAATCGCAGACCTTAAAAAGCAAAATGAGTCATAGAGAGTAGGGCCAGGAAGGGGAGAAAAATGTAGGGTAATCTGCCTCCTTTCCCACACCAGGGACCCCCCTCTTCCTTTTTACCCGAGTTCTGCTTTATGTATTCAAATTCACTTCAGCAGCATATCATTCTCCCAAGAGACGCCATTGTCCTCCTGCTTGTCCCTTGGGCTTCCCATCTCCGCGTAGCATCTCTTCACTCCACACGATTTAGGCCTGCTACACCTAGCAGAGAGACTCCTCACAAGCCCCTCCTCTTTTTTCTTCTTCTTCTTCTTCTTTTTTTTTCATTTCAATAGCTCAATGGCATTTAATGAAAATTAATTAAGCGGCCGAATGCGTAGAATGTTTTAAAGGATTTTCTTCAGTATTTTTAGTCCGAGACTAATGCATTGAATAGCTTTCGATCATAATGTGTTATTATGTGTGAGAAACAAAAGATACACACATTCTCTCTAACTCTCTTTCACTGCATTTAAGAATCTCCCTATAGCAATTTTTACACTGATGGCTGATTTGCAATTGCAGCTACAAATGTACCAACACCATGCCTCCATAATAACCCAAATGCCTCAAAAGGCACGCAGGTCTGCTCCAGTGAACTTGAATATGTGGTCTTTGGTGCATAAAGTGAGCATAAGGACACTTCCATAGCAATGAGGCTTTAGTGAATGAAAGGAAAAAGCCCAAGGCTGCAGAGTTAATACATTAACGCAGAGGAGGACTAAAGTTGCAAGACAACAAATGATAGACAAGACTTCAGGAATAATCATCACGTCCAAAAAGAAAAAAGAAAAAAAGGAAAGAGAAGAAAAAGAAACCCTCACATAAACCACTTTTGTGGCAGTGATCACAATATTATCATATCTATTCACTGCTAGAGTGATGCAAATAGGCTCAACGGCGCGCTCGCCTCGACAAAACTCTCCCACCGGGTTCTAATAAAACAGTACAATTTCCCACTCTCGCTCTCTCCCTCTGAAACGAAGCAGTCCGCCGTCCTGTGATCTACCACAGACAAAATGAGACGCAGCAGCTACAACAGAACTGAGACGCGGCCGGTATTCCCAGCGCTCCTTGAATAGATAATGCTCTTCCTTCACATTCCTTTATTCCTTCAGAAAGAATGCATCAGAGGCCCAATATTAATACTTCTCGTCACATGGCGGAGCTACGCGAGCGGCATACTAGTATGGCTTTCTGAATGATTAAGGGAGCACATAAAGGGCTTTCTGGTGGCGCTTTGAACTTTCTGCAGAGTTCTGACAACTCTCCACTTATTCCCCCGCTCTGCAGGAGACTTGATGTTAAAAGACAACATTAATGAAAAGCGCTGTAACAGGTAGAGACAAAGGGATTAACGCAACGCAAACAGGGCAAGCCTCTCAGAGCGGCTTCTGGCTAGCAGGTGAACGAGGAATCGCTTTTCCCCACGTCTCCTCTGTCCTCCCACCATGAATCTCCTTAAAAGAAATGCCAATAGATCTGATTGCCTAATTTTCTATTCCCTCCCTGCCTCCCCCGGCCCATGAAGATGCACGAGGGAGGGGGGGGGGGATCACTTCAAGGAATGACATTGACTGGGGATGTGCTGACTTGCACCACTGTTTGTCTTTTGATGTGAGAGATCAAATCAATGTGCGCGGCATTCTGAAAGCAATGTGCCGGCAGATTAGCATGAGCCCGAAGGTGTCTGCTCGCCCCAATCATTAGTGCCTGCCTCTCCAAATAATCAGGATTTACTCAGTGCTGTGGCGCGATCACTCTAAGAAACAAAACATCACATTCACCCGACTTCCTTTTGTCAACAGGAAACAAGGTTGAATAAATGGTAAAAAGATTAGAAAATGAATTATTACTTAATATTTTTTGTGCTAATGTCACCAAAACCTTTTAATCTACAGCGGAATGCTGCATACGGTTATGTGGGATGTAAAAAAATCATTTATATCTTATTTTCTGAATGTTCCATGTGATAAATACAATTATGTTAATCCAACACAATTAAATGACATTAATGCAAAGTCACTCCTTCCAATAGACAACTATTTAGTTCTTTCAAAGTAAAAAAACAATGTAGTGCAATAAACATTAATTAATATTGTTGCATGTACTAAACACAATTACTTAATCCCAAAACATTTACAATTAAATTAATGCATAGTTGGCAGAAAAATCTCTTGCTGTCACCTACCTAGTTCTTTTTACATAAAATATCATGTATCCAACATCCATATTTAATTTACTGAACATAATTACGTTACATCTGCTAAACACTATTATGTCATACCCAAATCGTCTACTACCACATTAATGCAAATAAGCTCCTATGTTTTAATTGTCAAAAATGCATTTGTTTAGATCCTTCAACATGATGAAGTCGTACAAACAACATCGATTACGTCATTTCTAAGAGCGCTGCATTAAAAAGCACCAACAAAAAACAACGGCAAAACATTCAAATTCAAACTAGAGGAATAAAGTAAAGCCGTCATAATGAGACCCCCGCCCACAGGAGCCCCAGACTCTTCCTGACACAGACATTTGTTAGTGGCGTGGGCTGCATTATTTGTCACTGGTGTGGTGTGCATCGGTGCCTTCACATGGAAAATACCACGATGAGATCTCCTGAGTGCTTAAGTCAGATGGATTGAATGCTCTTGAACACTGATAAAGGTTGACTTCAGGTTGTGCCAACATTATTATGGCCAAACTAATGCAGAATAATTGTCATATTTCGTCCTGTCAAAACCCAGAACGGTCACATCTTTAACACCCTTTGCACCACCAGCCAGAAATTAGCACCTCATTTGATCTCTTTTTTTCGTAATATTTGGATTTATTGTTCTTGAATCCCTTCCGATGAAGGGATGTCGTATACCTGGGCCGCGTTAAAAGAGAGAGACTCAGAACATAATTGTGTAAAGAAACAATTAAGGGGAGCATCTCTGGGATTAAGGAGGCATAAGGATCTTGGCAGTACATTTGTGCCACATTTGAATTCACACTGTTTGCCTGTAACTTCATGCTAATGATCAAAGTTGAAGGGGGGGGGGGATTCTCAAGAGTGCAAGTTATGAAGATGAGATGAGGAGGGAGAGAGAGAGAGATAAAGAGCGAGAGAGGGGGGGGAGAGAGAGAGAGCTTTGCTGCCCTGCTTTGAACACTTTTACACTTTCCAACAAGCTTTGTTTTTTAATTGGCTGAAATTAATCTTAGGGATGTAGATGCCTGATTTGCATTCATTAAAACCCAACCAAAAGAAGTCATGCTTAATTCCAATCAAATTTGCTTAATTATGCATGGCGAGATATTCCCAAATGAGCTGTGGATTTTTGTTAGGCCCCCTTTTTTTTTGTTTCCTATAGCAAATAAAATGTAATGAAGCTGTCTTTTTGTGTTTTACTGAATGTTGAGGAGCATGAGGAGCACCTTGAGCCCGAGATGAAAACAATATTACTGCTAAAGTAATTATAAGAATCTGCATTTTTCATTGTTAATTGTGAATGTCAGCATCATTAATTTTAATTTACGGCAGGCGATAAAATTAAGAATACTTTGTGCTGATGTTTTAAATCATGCCTGTGAAGGGGACACATAATGCAACTTAAATCTCAAGCAGATATTGATTGGGGTGGATGGTCTTTTCTATGAATCTTAAACAGGCAGCCGCCGAGAATCTGCTTGAGACTTCACTTTTACGAGTTAACTCCGACGGCAGATATCACAAGTGCAATACAATTAAAGAAGTGTCAGTATGTCCGCGCGTGCAGGGGGCGCGTGCGGATATAATCAGTAAACTGCTTAACGACAGACTGAGTCTGAATCATAAAGAAGTAAATGCAATGTAACCATGACTAATTTCTTAATGGAGAGTTGAGAACAGGCATCCAAATTAAATAAATGTGTATAAGAAGGAACCGTTTTCAGTAGCGCCTGTGATATTTTGACAATCTATTAATCAGGCTGTCTGATATTGTGAGCCTGTTTGTGCAGACAGAAGCAGAGCAAGATGTGGAAGTTTGAGATGCAGTGCTGTACAGTGCGTGGTCTGTGGGGGATGACATGTGTTTCTGCTCCAACACTTGATTTATAGCTTCATTTGGACCGCGTTTGTACAAAACACATCCTGCTGCAGCAGAGGCTTTAGTGCATTGTAGTCTGAAAACAAAGGAAGAATAAAATTGATCTTTCTGGACACACACAAAATCAATGAATGGCTATTTCCTGTTCCATGGCATGTTAGTCTAACTGACTTGCTCAATCCTTGAACTTTCCTTGGGTCCTCACTGCTGGAGAGGAAAGGTCTTCAGAGTTCAGTGGAAACTTGAGATGATGTCATTTCGGGGACTCTTTGGAATGGAGTATTTTTGTTTTCACTCTCTGCCTTGGCTCGTGAAAAAAGATATTAAAAGGACTTTGGATTCATTTCTGCACTCCAAGAAATAAAACATGGGTGTTGTTTACATTACTAGACTTTCCTGTGTTGAAAGGACTAAATTGTTGCATATTAGACAATCAAAACAAGGGAGTTTTGTCCCATTAATGATATATCAAAAGAATCTGGAATTACATAGTCATGTTTGGTAAAGTCAACATAAATATGGTTTTAAAAAAATCAGCGTAACTGTTTGGCTTAAGCAACATAACTGTGTTCAGTTAATGATTCATGGATCCTGTTTGCATAACATTACATGCTTCCTATGTGGAAAGGACTAAATTGATGCATATTTGACAATTAACACAAGGTAGTTTCATTACATTAATTTAAAAGTAAAGGGTTTTTGGGTTTGCACAATTCTGTTGAGTGAATCCAGCATAACTGTGTTTAGTACATACAACATAACTGTGTTAAGTTCATGCAACATAACTGTGTTTAGTACATGCAACATAACTGTGTTTAGTACATACAACATAACTGTGTTAAGTTCATGCAACATAACTGTTTAGTACATACAACATAACTGTGTTAAGGTCATGCAACATAACTGTGTTTAATACATGCAACATAACTGTGTTTAGTACATACAACATAACTGTGTTTAGTACATACAACATAACTGTGTTTAGTACATGCAACATAACTGTGTTTAGTACATGCAACATAACTGTGTTTAGTACATGCAACATAACTGTGTTTAGTTCATGCAACATAACTTTGTTTAGTTCATGCGACATAACTTTGTTTAGTTCACGCAACATAACTTTGTTTAGTTCATGCGACATAACTTTGTTTAGTTCATGCAACATAACTTTGTTTAGTTCATGCAACATAACTGTGTTTAGTACATGCAACATAACTGTGTTTAGTACATACAACATAACTGTGTTTAGTACATGAAACAAAACTGTGTTAAGTTCATGCAACATAACTTTGTTTAGTACATGCAACATAACTGTGTATAGTACATGCATCATAACTGTGTTTAGTACATACAACATAACTGTGTTTAGTACATACAACATAACTTTGTTTAGTACATACAA
The DNA here is from genome assembly GCA_009660295.1 of Lophius piscatorius. Classification (NCBI taxonomy): domain Eukaryota; kingdom Metazoa; phylum Chordata; class Actinopteri; order Lophiiformes; family Lophiidae; genus Lophius; species Lophius piscatorius. The sequence goes on along the minus strand of VRLP01003239.1, from coordinate 4,805 downwards.
CATAACTGTGTTTAGTACATGCAACATAACTGTGTTTAGTACATGCAACATAACTGTGTGTAGTACATGCATCATAACTGTGTTTAGTACATACAACATAACTGGGTTTAGTACATACAACATAACTGGGTTTAGTACATGAAACAAAACTGTGTTTTTGTATTCCAAATGTTCAACATGTGATGTAAAACTCAAATAAGACATTTGTACTTTTATGGGACCAGTTGAAATGAGTAAGTTAAGTAAATGTGATGTTTTATTTCTCAGTGTGTGGGGTAACTTTCCATTTCTTCCTATATTAAAACTGAAAAGCGTAAACCACACTCGAAACAAATGAAACATTATTGTTTATTTTCATATCTTAGTTATGTCAGCCAATCTTACAGCAGTAGGTTGAATAGATGGGGAAAAAATTAGAAAAGTAATGCTTTTAAGTAAATGTAAATAAAAGTAAATTAAGTGATGTTTCATTTACTGAACATAGTTTGGTTACATTTACCAAACACTGTTATGTTGAATTTACACACACAATGATGAAATTCCAAAATCTTCCAATGTTTCATCAATGCCATGAAACTTCCTCATTGTAATTCAATTCTTTTAACATAAAAAAATCATATAATGCAAACAACATCCATGTAGCCCCTAACCCTCTTTCGTAGCTGCAGCATAGCAGAATGTGAAAACTATGAAGGGATCTGAAGGCTTCTGGATGCATTGTAGTTCTTTCAACATAAAAAGTTATGTATTGCGAACAATATCCATGTTTTGTTTACTGTCTCACTTTTTCTTTCATGATAGAATTGCAAAAATCTTCTAGAATTCTGCTTTTGTGAAGTCATTGTGGGGTAAGACGTGTAGAAAGCTGAGGGAGTTCAATCATTTAAATTTATATTATTTTTATATTTATTTATTATATATTTTTTGCATTAAACTGCTAAAGGTAGAGGGATAGGGTCAAATATGGCTTTTGCCTTTTGGGAATTCCGATTTCTGAGAATAAAGACAAACTTCTGAGAATAAAGAAAGAATTCTGAGGGAAAAGTCAGAATTAAAATGTTCTTAAAAAATCATGTAGCCCTAACCCTTTTTCTTAGCTGTAGCATGGCAAAAAAAAAAATAGCCAAATAAGAAAGAAAACCAACTTAAACCTCCGGTGCGTGCACGCATGTGTTGAAACAAGTGGACTTATTTGTTTAAAATCCACGTGCTTGGACATTATTCCACAGGACGTGTTTGTACCTATCCTTCAATGACTTCTGTTCTCTAACAAGGTGGTTGTGTTTCCAACACAAGAAGACTCCACAGCGATGTTCAATTGTTCTCTCTTTCGTCTGGCGAACAGCCAGCCGCTCCTTCATGACACATGGAGCTGCTGCACTATCAGCTCCCCTCTCCTCTTCCTGTCTGCTTTCCTGGCGGTGACTGAAGCAAGTCACTCTAATGCAACAATGATGGTGATTTCACTCTGCTTATCGAAGCGGGTAAGTACTTAAGCAGCTGCTTGTACTTTGATCCAATTTATTTCCTGAATGTGTGCTTCCTCATGCACAGTAAACAGGCCTGCCTGAGTTGTCATTAGTTCAACGCCCAGTTAAATAGTTTATTATTTTTCTGTTCATTTTGGAGTTGTGGCTTCGCTAATAGCCGGGAGTCAACGCCGGCGACGGGCCTTCTCCGTAGGAGGCGTATTTCAGGTATCAATCGGTACGCGATGGCGACGAATGTAATTCAATATTGCCAGAAGAGCTGCGGAGGTTGAGCGGAGACGCCGTAAGTTGAATACCGCAACCTTTAACATCATTGTGCGCTTGACTCATCCCCAAGGACAGGACAGATAAAAGATGATCAGTAAGAAAATTGATAGCACTGATTTAATAAACATCCTCAAAATGATCTCTGTGACCTGCAGGTAGCACGGCAGTCACTCGTACTTCGCGCGGGTTAAAGAATCAAGTGAGATGATTCATTTGAGTGACTGAGGTAGTTGAGTTTGATGGATCATTCCTAAAAGCATCATTGCTAATCTTCAGCTCCTCTTTTTTAGGTTATTCACAGATCAGTGAGTTTTCCGGCTAATCCCGGACCCGACGCCGCTCTTGTCTGTGTACATGGTATTCATCATGCGCTGACAGGGAGAGTCCTTCAGACGACAAATAACCTTCAGAGAGGGAGGCAGGCAAGCAGTAGGTGTGCAGTTATTTTGGATACATTTCACAGTGGAGTAGGAAAGCAGCATGGGGAGATGTATGGTGTCCTTGTTGGGCGCGGAGAGATGGACCCCTCTCCGTTTCCTAGCATAATCATTCTGAGCCTCAGCCATGCCTTCGACAACTCAATCAGACAGCCCTCTACCTGTAAAGTGGCTGGGTTGATTTGATTGCCATTTTTATTGGATCCCGCTCGCATAAATCAAACCAATGGGGACGGCTGAACAGACGTGACCACTCGTCATTCGCTAGTAGCCTTGGAAACATTGTTTCGAGGGCCGCTGGCTGTCATCAGAGGTAAATCAGGGCCCTGAAGTTTCTTTCCTCCAACGCGGGAGCACGGAGTTAAATCATCTTGAAAATTGATGTCACCGTGCCCAAGTGTTTTCACCTATCCTTTGGATAGAGTCCCATCAACTGGTGACAATGTCAGCACTTTTACCCTTCGCTCAAAAAAGGGATGTTTCCGGTCTTCAGGCCCGGACGACTGCTGGGGCTGATAAGAGCTGGTAGATTTTAGATTTTTATCATTTATTTATCATTTATTATTACTTTTTCTCTGCTTTTTAAGAATGTAACACATTTATTTTACAGTTCATCAAAATGGTTAGAAACTTCCCAACTCGAGTAATAAATATGTAATAAACATTTATTGAGGTACTTTCCCTGTATTTTCATACTTGGAATTCCTATATGGCATAATCCAACATGCACACAAGATATAAAGATTAACAGTTCAACAAGTTCGACGAGTCACACACACAGTAACGAGTTCAACAAGTCACACACACTTATATATCACAAGATTTTTATACGCAGCTCCTAATTTAAAATCATATCCGATTTACACACACCCATATTATTGTGTTTTGTTTGTTTTATTATGGTACTGAATGATTGATTCATAGAATACTAGCCTTATCAGAATTTTATACAACACACAGTAATGCATTATCTCTTAGAAAATATTAACTATAACAACAGTGCTGTACAAAACTGCTTAAAGTATAGAGAACAATCAGCCATAATATTATAATAACTGACAGATGAGATCAAAATAACATTTATTATCGTGATGGTCATGGTGACCAATCCACATTTCCTAAATGTTGTGTCATTTTCATTAGAAAAAATAAAAGTTTTCACTCACAAACTTTTCACTGAGGAGCCATAACATTATGACCACTGTCAGAATAACACTTATTGTCCTGTTATAATGGCAGCTGCACATTGGTGGTATATGCTAGACCGGAAGTGAACGTTTTGTCCTGAAGTTGATGTAGAAGCAGGAGACTTGGATGAGATCAAGGATCTCAGCAGATTTTACAAATGCCAAATTGTGAGGGCTAGATGACAGGGTCGGTGAAAAACAATCATAAAACGACTCCATACAGCCTGTGCGTCTTAATCCAAGTCTCCAGAAGCTCCAAGATCCCAAACTGACTGAAAAGATTTTACATCCAAATTCTTATTTTTGGGTGAATTGTTCCTTTCAACCCTATTTAAAGTCATACAGCCCTGAATAGATGACTTTGCTGCTAAGTGGAGCGTTTCCGTAGTACCTACTTAAGTGATTTAAACGAAGGACAACCAATAAACTGGCGAGATGGTGATGGGATGTGTAACGTGTGTTGTATGTATGGAAGCTGAGAACAGCCATTGAGAAAGATAATTATTTCTTTTTTACCCAGTGAGATAATTATCTCGTTATCACGAGAAAATGAGGGCTGTTATTGCTGTTGCCATGGCGACAAACAAACAGAGGATGAGAGAAATGAAAACAACGGTGAAACTAATAATGACTTTAACATACGCCGCAGCAGAAGCCACAGAAATCTAGGTGTGATATAGTTGCTTAAGAAAACCTACCGTATATCCACCAACGGAAAATCACGCAGATTAACTTCTGGTGTCGACATGGCAACATGTACACACAGGTCAAAGGGCAGATAAAGCAATTTCTGTGTTAAACCTTGTTTGAGGTAGAATCTGGGGTGTTAATCAATAATGGGAAATCATTGGTCAGTATCCTTAATCACTATGTTGATGAAGGTTTCTTTCTGAGTCACATGACAAACATGAGAAAGGGTGGATGGTTTTCATTTTGAATCAGTTAATATAGTTATGAGACTCCTGATCTCTGATGAACATTCAGAAAATAACAGTAAACGCTCTATTTTTTTTATTTTTCATTAACGCAAGAAAACGGTCACAAAAATTAGCTCCTTATCTGACAAAACGCCGACTTGTTTTCTCGTGATAACCAGTTAATTATCTCATTATCACTATATAACGAGCGAAGAAGAAGAATTACCCCGGCTTCCTTGGATATGATACGATACCACTTCATTTGCCTCCTCGGGCAGTTCCATTTAAGAGATTTGCATACAGACTGAACGGGCACATCAGACAATCGTGAATGTTCTGATCCCACGAAGGAGATGCTGCAGCACAAATTGTTGAAAAGATCCATCCTGGAGCTGATGGGGGGGGGGGGGGGGGGGGGAAGAACAAAACTGTACAGAAGACTGTGTCGGTAGACAAAGGGGGAGGCTGCAAAGAAAGGGGGGGGGGGGTTTAATTTTAGGGGGGGGG
>VRLP01003238.1:0-68016 GCA_009660295.1 Lophius piscatorius | reverse complement strand
ATAGTTATTATTTTATTTTTTATTTATGCTTTTATCTGCTTTTACTTTGTAGCACTTTGAGATTTGATCCAAATGTAAAGTGCATTATAAATTAAATGTATTATTATTATTATTATTATTATAATAGACATCTTTAAAGTTTTCCAGTGGTTTTTAATTAGTTCAAGGCCTCCATGTATCCCAGCTTCATTCAGTTTTTCCTTAGCCTTGATTTTATAGCTCTTTATTTCGTACAATCTAACCATCTGGACGTCCAAAAATTTCAAAATCTTTGAGAGGTCCTCTTTTTGCCATCAAAACAGCTCTGACCTGCTGAGGCATGGACTTCAAAAAACCTTTCATGGTCTGCTGTCAAATGAGGCGTGAAGATGTCGGCAGTGGATTCTTTAAGTCTAGTCTGTTGCAAACTATGGCCTCCATCCATCAGACTTCTTTGTCCAGTATATCGGATGATTTATTGGATTAAGATCTGGAGAATTTGAAGTTCAAGTAAACACTAACTCCTCCATCTCCTGAACTATTTTGTAGGGTGGCAGGGCCTTTTATCATGAAAAGATCCCAGAGCCCAAGGTTCCCGAGAACATGATTCACCAGACTCGGCCAGCTTCACCTTCTTCAATTTCCTATTTCCTAAGGATGAGAAAGTCATGGCCAGCCTTTTCTCTAATGCATCGATGAGCCTTGCATGCCCATGACCAAGTCGCCACGTTTTTTCTTTAGGTACTAACCATTTTTAACCTTGAGAACATCCGACGAAACCAGAGGTTTTTGATCTGCTCTGACCCGGTCATCTAGCATTACAATTTGGCCCATGTCAAAGTTGCTAAGCTTCCCCATTTTTCCTTTCACATGCTTTTCCGTTTTGCTGCCTCATTTGTCCGACCCACTGACCAGTGTGGTGGTAATGAGATAGAATGTAATGATATTGGCTTAGCCTCGCCATGGTTATAATGTTATGGCTAATCTGTGTACTATAATGGTCCATACAGCTACGATTTGACTTTCTTCTTAGCTTGACCTCTCTGTAGGTGAGTGACTCCACCTTCCGCTGCAGCTGTGCTTTGCACCATGCTGCTAAATCACCCACAGCCTCAGACTGCTGAGACTACCGTACGACGAGTGATATACCGAGTGTGGAGCTCCTGCCTCACGCTGCCTTATATCACACTGTTTACGAGGAGTTCCTGTAATCCCAATACTATCTTCATAAAGCTGGTCCAAATATTGATATGTGTGACTATCAAAGTTATTCTAATAAGCCTGAATCAGACTGACTTTTACTGGGATTTTACACAATTCTGCTCAAGATGAGTCTCCCCGCCGTAAGGATTACAACAGAAGGCCGGCAGTAATGGGTGATACGGGTGTTTAGCAGGATGTTACAGTGTCTAATAGAGAGGCTGCGGACATGGAATATCTTCCCACCCTCACATTCCCATCAGGACTGGATCAGAACCTGCACAATAAGGTTCTGCAACAGCTTCTTCCCCAATCTGTGTACTGTATGTGTGGTTAAATTACTTCAAGTTAAAGTTGAAGTACTTAATAAAGACATGGCGACTATAAGTGGGGATATCTTAGCTTTTACTGTCTATTTTAAATTTGTTCAATTAATGGAAGCGCAAACGAAAACATTGGAGTGCCCTTTTTTTTTATTACCATTACCATGGAACAAAGGCCAACTAATTGTGTCTGTTGGATATTTCATCTATTTCCATACTATTATATGAATAAAAGACATTGAAGACTTGTTGAAGTCAAATGAAGCACACTTAACCCTTACTGTCCTGCTGAAATGTTTGGTTGAGCTCATTTTGAGTGACTATTTCTTATTGAAAAATGTGACTGAACCTGTTTATTGTATGACCCAACGGCAACATTTATATGCCAAAGAGTAATGTGCAAATAATGGAGCCCTTGCAGTATCGTGCCAAGCTACTATTTCATTCATTTATATTCTGTTACTGGTAATCCTGTTCAGGTTCAAGAGACGGCTGGAGCCAATCCTAGCTGATACTGGCCAAGAGGTGGGTTAAACTATGGGCGCCTAACCTATTTCCACACAGGTGCATCATAAATACGATGCAATATATAAACATGATGTATTAAAACATTGATTAGGTTTCCTTTCCTCCCATATGACATAAATGCAGCATCACTATAACAACAAGACATGTTTGAGGTAACAGAGAAAATAGAGAAGGCAGGTTTGGGACACCTCAGAGGCCAATCAGATTCCACAGCTGGTGCCAGTGCCCTCAGGATCCAGGCATGCAGAGGGTCCTCTCCCCCAGTGACACCTTCTGGTTCCTTTTGGGGAATCCCAAAGTGTTCCCAGGCTAGATCCGATCTATAATCACTCCAATGCATTTTTGGTCTACCCCAGGATATCCTCTCATAAATTAGACAGTCCCAGAGAACCTCCAGAAGGGGGCGGCAAAGAGGCATTCTCTCCGGATGGCTGAATCAACTCAACTACCTCTTTTCAACACAAAAGAAGTTAGAAAGAGTGACCCCTAAATGAAGCCACCTCATGAAGGAAGTTAATTTCAGCCAATTGATTGAATTTTTACGTGTGAGGGGGAAACCCGGCCACAAATAGGTCAAAAATCAGTGTACTTCTAGGGCCGGTCCAAAGCCGGATATATGGGGCAGGTTGCATCTGGAAGGGAGTCTTGTGCCAAATCAATATGGGGAGCAGGGAACTGGATCGGTTGGGGTTCTGGTTAATAAATACCGTCCAGTGTCTAAAATTATGGGTTTCTCTTTGAATAAAAGGGATACTTTATTCAGAACTGTTTCGTTTTTTTTCTCTGTACTTTCAACTTAAAGTAAAAACATATTTTAATGCTTGTCTAGAAATAGCCCTTATTATCCCCATATGGAACCGCCTGGAGAGGGATTTCACATTTTACGTTCTTGCTGTGTTATGGATCATATTCATTATTTGGAACAACAATAAGCAATGGCGCGCTGGGCCTCGCCGTCAAAGCAGATACGAAGGTTCATGAAAAGTTTAGATGTAGAATCCACCAGCAGCCCACCTGGGAAGTGACCACTCCAGAATTGACAGCCGTCAATGGCCGGTCGAGTTGATTTCAGCAAGTTAATTGGAGAGCCCTGACCAGATGGAGCGCCGTTCGCTGAACACATTTCTTCCATGTTGGCTTTTTAAAAATTCAGGCAGAAAAGCGGAGGGAGATAGTTTGCTGGGCTTCCATCCATTTTACTCCTCTTATCCGGGGTCAGGTCGCAATGGCAGCAGGCTAAGAAGAGATTTCCAGAAATCCTTCTCCCCAGCAACACTCTCCAGCTCATCCCAGGCCAAATGAGATAAATGATAACTCCATTGAGTTCTGGGTCTACCTCGGAGTCTCCTTCTATGTTTGGGGTAGCAGCCCACCTCCAACGCAATGTATTTATATTCCCAAAAGTCTAGGATATTATGGAATCGTCATCGCTGCGTCCGTCCGATCCTTCGGGTGAACGCGATAACTGTAAAACTAACAATATGGACCATTTTCAAATTTGAAACCCACATAAATCCTTAGTGTGAGGAAGAACTGTAGAGATTTTGGCAAAGGCCGTTGTGCATTTCAAACACTAGGGGGAGCTTTATCTCAATACTTGTCAGACCATAACTCCTCAGCCGTTGGTTAGATTTGGTTCAAATTTAGTGCATTGGAATCGGCTTAAGGAGATCTATCGTTTTTAAATCTTGTTTTACTTTTTTACTTCAATAGGTCATATTTTATTCACTTTTACAAAAAACACAGTTTTTTCGAACATAACTTCCTAAACACAGGATCTATTTAGTCCAAATTGGTGTCCAGACTCAGGGCGATCTGCCTTGAAAATATCATATTTTACCCTAGTAGTTCATATTTACACGCTAGGGGGGACTTTTTAAAATAATAAATAAAATAAACCTGTTTTTCGGACATAACCTAAAAAATATTTAATTGTTGATTTCAAATTTTATAACCTCTTGGAACAGAAGGAATGGATTCCCGGTGGGAAGTTTTGCTCTTATAGTTTTGACACCAGGGGGAACTTCAGTTTTAAAGAATTTTTGCCAATAATTTCTCGATTATTGATCCGATTGAGTCCAAATCTGGTGCAAATTAATAAACTTCCATATATGGGTAGCTATATATATATATATATATATATATATATATATATAAAGTTGTACTTTATTAGTACATATTTTACTCACTCTGGGAGCTTTTTTCTAAATGATTTCAGCCTTAATTTCTTAATTGTTGGTCTGATTTAGTCCAACTTTTGTGACTATGAATCGACTCAAGGGAATCTATCTAATTTACTCTAAGAGTTCATATTTACTCACATGGGGAGCTTTCTTTTTAAGAAAAAAATACTTTTTTCAGACATAACTTCACGTTTAATTTGAGGAGTTCCAATCAGGGGGGTTTATTGTACAAGGGGCTTCGGGACCTTTTGGAGATGTACCCTTGCTGTCGGGATAGACCGCATACGTCTAGTTATGTGAAAGTTATGTGAGTTATGTTTTTGTGATTATCATGACTATTCAAGACACCTTGATCTTGTCCTTTTTCTAAATTCTTTTATACCAGTTTAATTTCCATTACTCCCTCCTTTTTATTCATGACATGAACACAGAGACAAGTCACACTATTAAAATCTGCTTAAGAGTTCAATACTTTGAAAGAGGTAGCAAAGGGGACGTTTTGCTAAATGACAGCAATAGGAGTTAATGATCTCCTCGCTATCAGTTCATCTTGTTTAACCTGAAGTCATTCGGCACCAAAAATGGATGCCCCACCATTTTGTTTTTAAACAGGGTAATACCTGCTCTCACTCTTTGAGACTTAAACAGAAATAAAGACTCACTTTGCTTAGTTTTCCTCTCTATAACCAAATATGTTAATGAGGTGTATTAGTATGCTGAGTCAGATTTGGTGGAGGACTCCAAAGACAAAAGAGACCCAATCCATCATTAAGATGTACTACCCAGCAGCCTTCCCTAGCGAGGACACAGAGTTCAGACAGGGAATGTTTTTAAATGATTTATATCGCTTTGTAATACAATGAATATTTCCTGAATCAGAGACGTGTGGTCAGGATAGCGATTGTCTCCCATAGTCCTGTAAAGCTAGGGACATACTAACGGAATTTCAAATCTTAACCGATTTTAAAAACGTGGGTGACCACAGATATAAGTACAGTTTCAAACAATTTTTAACATTATTATCTTCTGAACTTACACACTACACACGACAGCCAGACCAAATGACCAATGACCTTCTCTTTGTAGTGAGGATTTCACTGTGGCGATTCCACAGACACTAGAATTCACAAAAACTTGCTTGACCAAACGTGATTTCAGAAGAACAAACATGGAGGACGATTGATGTCCTTGTCTGTCCTATTGTGATAGATCTTAAATGAAACATTACAGGGGCCCCCGTGTTGTTGCCATACTTCGATAATCCACCTAGCTCGGGGTACAGGTATGTTTGGGTTTCTGTTCGCTGAAACAGTATGCAACATCCGGTTATCACTGCTTGCTCTCACTGGCTATTGCGGGTATACCGTTGTTGGCAGGCTGAACAATTCGAGATCTGGGAGGCTCCGACTAATAATAATCGTATCAAGACCACAAACTTGAGAATTATTTGAACAAAAGATAAGTTAAGATAAGTCCCAAATCGGTTTGTGCCCCTCTGACCCTTGGTGTTGGCAAATAGGGCCTTAAATTGGGCCTTTTGTCCTCTAGTGTATTGCTAGCTTAAGATGGAGAAAACATCATGAGGCAGCCCAAACTTAAAACTCTCAAACAGCGTTTGAGAGTGATGAGGACTTCGGCATCTTTCAAAATTTCAAGTGCAGCGTTTCTAAACACAACACTCTGTCAGAGAGATTATTTATTTGTTAATATAAAGCGCTCCGCTCAAACTGTTAAGTTGTAGTGACAATCAGAAATGGACCAAATCTAATGCCGCAGGTTATCCATGATCCAATTTAGCCACTCCCTATGTGGACCTTGTTTTTGCTGAAATATAGCTTTGTTGTGGGGAAGGTTCTGTTCCCTGTGTTATTGTGCCAAATGGAGATACATTATACACTCTTACACATTTCTGCACTTCGACAAAACATGGAGATGTAATCCCACACAGGCTATTGATCATAATTGTTAGCCACAACGACTACACACATCCTCATCCCATAGCTGAGTATCCCTGCATTGTAAACGGAGCCCAGCCTTTCTGGATGGCACTATGCTGCCTTGTGGGATTGGACCACTGCCATGTGGTAATGGAACAGTGGAGAGTAAAAGACCACTCCTGCCGCCTGCAAGGACTTTGTTCCTGCTATTGTCAGCAAATACCGGCAGATGAGGCAGGGGCCATATCATTACTGTCTCTCAAGGGCATGACATTGTTGCAGTTCCATCCTCTGTAGTTCAATCCTTGTCAGGTTGGATTCCATCACACTGCTACAAACACTGTTCGGATCATCATTATCAGCTTAAATCCAAGAAAGCACAAATAAAGTGCTGATTTTGTAACAGAATCTGTAAGTCATTGTTTCCTAAGGTTCCCAACCGGATTTACTACTGACCCATTAAAATGCAGCAACGCTCACTTCAACATATCCTTGATGTCTTTCCATCATCTGTTATCGGCATAAGTCAACCCAAAGTATTCATGAGTCTAAAAGATGCATTTATGCATTTAGACCATCACAAACTTATGTAATATTGCTAGGCCAACGCTGTGGTCCCCAACAACAAGGGTTTATCCAAGGACATTCCCCCAATCCCCTCTTTGTTGTACAAGTATTCGCCAGATTGAACCCCTCAAATTAAATGAGAATTGTACAAAAAATCGGGATTCCATAGAAAAATTCCGCTTAGAGAGTAAAATATGAACTTTTAGAGTTAAATATGAGATTAACCAGATGGATATCCTTGGATTGATACTTATGCACCAAATTTGGACTAAATCATACTAACAATTGCAAAATTATGGCCTGAAGACTTTTGGACATAAAGCTACCCCTAGAGTCAAAATAATACAACCGACCTTTGCCAAAATGAATCCAGTTCTTCCTCAAACTAAGGACTATGTGGGAATAAAATTTGCAAATTATCCATTGCACAAAGGAAGTTATCAACACTCTACACACACTGTTGTTGTAGTGATTTTTTCCACAAGAACAACAGCAGAACCGGTAACGGTCTACAACATGCACACACAAAAACTCACACTCAAACAGAGAGACAGAGAGAGACAGAGACAGAGAGAGAGAGAGAAGGTAGAAGCAGAATGGAGGGAATAATTGTGGGTTTACTAGGACTGATGGTGTCAGAATAACAGGGCATTGGGATTACATTAGTATACAAAAGCATAATGAAATGGTTTTGAATGGCCTACAGCCAACACGACAAGAATAAAAGAAGACAGGAGCAGGCCTTTTTACAGAGAAGTATTCCTGTCATGAGCCACTCAACATGCTCCAGGATTTTCTATGAATGATAATGATACGTTCCACAGAGAATTGATTTGCTCCTATGCAATGCTATTGTATGTGTGTTTTCTTATCTTGAACGTTACCTGCTCCAGAGTTGGTTGGGTGTGCAGGACAAGTTCCCATTGTGACGAACCCAGTGAACCATCAACCTAACCTCACAAAGCACAAATCCTTCTTCACAGTAGGTCCGATATTCACAGATATTACCTTCATGTCTACTAATTGATGGATCAACCCATTCATCCATTCACAACTTATTTGATAGTTTTGATTATTGAATTGATTAATCGACTAATCAGATAATGGATATTTTTCTTCTTGTTAAATAAAGGTTAATTTGAATAAATTAATTTAACACAATTGGTAACACAATTACCAACTGGGTCTTATATATACATACATATAAATATATATATAATATAAAAAATATTATAGGTAAAAACACAGCAGTTTCTCTGGAATCAAAATCAAACATCTCTGTAAATTTAGGAATATCAACAGGAATAGAAGAAAAAACATTCAGTGCCTGTGCATTCTGTAGTCAACAACTATTCCTCCATCCATTTCCTTCCGCTTATCCGCGGCCGGGTCACGTTGGCAGTAGGCTAAGAATGAATTTCCAGATATCCCTCCCCGCAGCAGCACTGTCCAGCTCATGCTGGGGAATCTCTAGGCGTTCCCTGGCCAGATGAGAAATATAGTCCCTCCAGTGAGTTCAGGGTCTACTTCGGGGTTTCTTTCCTAGTTGGACGTGCCAGAAAAAAAGATTTGGAGGTGTTGACTCTCTGACGGGCCGCTTGACACTGCAAACCGATCCAGAACATGCTGGAGGTCAAAGACTGATGAAACCAACAGGACCTCATCAACTGCAAACAGCAGGGATGCAATTCCAAAGGCTTGATTTCACTTGGAGTACACAGAGGGAACTCACACAAACACAAGTAGAACATCCAAACCCCACAAGGAATGGCCCATGAAAGGTCCACCGGTGCGGTTGAACCCAGAACTTTCTATGCCACTTAGTATGCCACCTTTCACCTCTATTACTATAAAGCTATGAGCATTTTGTTTCTCCTATTGGATAAAAGGCAAAGGCACCAATAACCTCTACTGTTTGTGTTTATGGTGACAAATTTCATTAACTTGTCAATCAGCGCTGGCATCCTTGTGACAGCCCGCCTGTCCCCATGCAGGGAAATGATTCAATTATTTTGGCTGTCATATATACAATTAACCTGCAGCCATCTGCATCACCCCTATGCCTCAGGGAAATATTCAGAGAATAGAAAAAAAACCCACAACCTTTTGTCCTCACCGACATGCATACACACCATACAGACAAATACATGCACTAAGACCATTCAGCTCATCCCTTATCCTCATCTGCCCAGCATTCTCACTTCCACACTGTAAGCAGTGGAATGCTTTTCATTGAGATCCATGCTTGCTAAATTTGCCCCGGACTGGACGTGTTCAGGCGCTCGCTGTCTTTGTGTTGGATAATTAGAAGCAGCTTGGACCAGCATGCCTGTGTGCAGAACAGATCCTCACACTCATCTTCCCCCACCTCTACTCATGGCACACAAACCTGTAAAAACAAAAGGAAACGTCTGGCAAAGCACCGTCTGCTAAGTGCTAAATTTGTCAGGCTTGCTTTTCAGGGTATTTATAGTCTAATTATTGTAGTGGATAGATGCAGGTAATGAGGGCTTTGTCTTAAAGGATTGGTTTGTTACTACGGTTTAAAGTTCTTACAAATGTTTGTCATTTTAGGATCAATATGGGATATGGAATAAAATTTGACAGTGAGTCACTTTAGTTACCTTTTCAGTCACAAATTTTGACAGTTTGAGCTACAATTTTTTTCCATGTCTGTCAAATGGGACAAATTAATATCATTCAATTTTAGGATCATTAATGCATGATTATGACCGCTCTCGCCGAGATACACTGGTATCTCGGCGTGATACGCCTGTGTGCGGAATTCTGCAGAATTAGAGTTTGGACCCAAAAGGCAGGCAGAGGCAGTATAGTTATTTAATATTTAAACATTTAAAAACAATGACCAAGATCAGCCAGGGGTCAAAAACCATGTGAGCAGTCCAACCATACAAACAATCCAAATAACAACCGGCTTAAGTCATGAGAAGTATCCAAATCCAGAAAACCCCCCCAATAAAACACACTGGGAAATATAAACACTAGGAGTTTGACTGTGACATGTGACAACCATCGACTACGAACTGGCACTGAAGGAAAGAGGAGCACAAGTGAAAAGACAGAGTAGCTACACTGAGACAGGAGAAATACAGAAATAAGATACTAAAATGTATTGGAGGGAATTAAAGGTTAAACAGATCAAAAAAAATCAAGACAGGAAATATAAAGCAGAAAATGTTACATGTGTGCGACAATCCTGATCGCGCAACTGCTCATTTTGGGTATGAAATTATACACACAAGAGTTTTCTGTGCGCAGATGTGGTGTGTCGTTGCATACAACAGTTTTGTTGTTGATCAGGATTATGGCCCAAATAATATACGCCATATTTCGTTGCTGACATCACCTTAGACCCCTGATGCCCTTATCGTAGGTTGGTCCCCGCCCTGGCAGCGCAACCCTGTCAGAACGGACTGAAGACAGTCCAACCTGGTGTGTCCCGTACCGGTAATGATCTGGTAATAATCCAGTAATGACCGGCAATGAACTGCCAGTTACCCGTCCGAAGTCCGTCCACCTCTCCGCAGCAATAAATCCCCGTCCTTCTCCCCTGAACCATCACAACAAGCAACATTAGGCAACCAACTATGGTTAGTTTCATGTTTTTTTTAATTTCCTAATTTATTTTGGCTGTGTTTAGTAGTTAGTTGGTAGAATCAATAAAAAATGTTTTACATATGTTCTTGAGTTTCAACAACGTCGGTTTGCTGTGTAGTCATGCTCCATGGAACAAATGAATGAT
This sequence comes from Lophius piscatorius, assembly GCA_009660295.1. NCBI lineage: Eukaryota > Metazoa > Chordata > Actinopteri > Lophiiformes > Lophiidae > Lophius > Lophius piscatorius. The sequence continues at coordinate 57,536 of VRLP01003238.1, read as the reverse complement.
TATAGTTTATCCTACTGCAACAAGAAAAAACTGAAAACACACACAAACCTACTGATAAGTGGACAACCACTATGGAGGTCTTAGCTGGCCATCAAGATTTTAGCATGGTTAATTTGGCAGTACTGTCTGTAAAGTGGTTGAGAGGGTTGTGTTCATTCCAGAGAGAGATTGGGACAAGGACAGGGATTGTGAGGGATTTTTTCAGCAGGCAATACTAGCAGCAATAAAAATTTAAATAAATATTGCAGTTAGTAGAAATTATAATAATGACTACAACCGTAATCTTAAGGTAATTATAATAATAAAAATAAATATGTCAGGCATCCAGGACATTTTTGCATCGCTATCATTATTATTCAAAATATTTTCTTGGTTTTCACAAATATTCTACAAATTTAATATGAGAAGTAAAATCAGGGGGATTTTTTTGTACAACAGGGGATTGGGGATTTTTGCAGATATAGCACTGCTGTGAGGTACGACAGGGTAAGCCTAGTTAAATCAACAGGTTAGGATCCATATTTCTATGACCATACCTGAAGGCATAAACTGAACGATTTGAGCCCAATTTAAACTGGCAAATGAGCTTCAAGACTGTCGGGCCTCCTGGCAGTGCCAGTCCTTTCATGTGCAGTGTACGGTTGTTCACGAGCGCCTATCAACATTGTCGGACGAACGGAGGGTTTTTCAGCGTGTCAGATATTTTGGCAGGGGCTCAACCCTATCGGCTGACGTCGGCTCCTTCTTTTCTCACTGTGCCTGTTAGAAAATTGGCTGATCGTCTGAGTTGCCATGGCCACACAATGCATTGTGTGGATAATGAATAATAAGTCATAAAGTAGAAAATGCAGTTTGCGGCCAGTAACAACTGAACAGCAAGGACGAATGAGAAAGGTTCACAGCTGTCAGAGCAGTGCTAGGTTACAAGTTAACACTCTATACAGTCAAACGTAGTTCTCCTACCTCCAAATGTCTCTGCAAAATAGACTAGACATACTGTCCACAGCATTCTGGACACCTACAAGTCAAGATACGCACTTTTTCTTTTTTTAAAACGAAGAGGTTTGGACACAGAATGGCAAAAATAATCAAGTCGGCTCGTTTCTGTCTTGTTAGCATGCTGCTAACAAACAAACGTGGCCTCGGAGCTTTCAAATGGAAATTATTAACAATTGTCGATAGCGACAAGCGTGAGCTTCCGTAAACGTTTGATTCGAACATGTGAGTGTAAATCCGACAGCCGCGACTCTAAAGTGGTACATTGTAAACCCAGCTTTAAGAGCTTCAGGCATTGAATGCAACCCTTTAGATATGGATTGTTGTCTTAACTTGCAACAACCCATATCCTATGTGTATAGATGATGAGTGAACCAGTGTAGTGGAACCCTTCCAATATATATCAATATAATATTTTTTGCAGCCTGGTTGGAGGTATTCTCTTACCATTTGGCCTTCTGTTTAATATTAGTGTCAGTTTTCATGAAAAGTAGATGGACTTAGCCGAGCATTATTTGTAGACATGCAGCGTTAATGCAGCAGCGCTTACTTGGAGGACCACAGTGCTGCAAACTAGTGCAGAGGTAGTATTTTTCGGGGGGGAACCGGCCACATGGTGTAACATGAATTACACTTTTACAGGAAATTTAATCAAATGCGTGAAAATATTAAATCTTAATCAACTCATTAAAACTTAATCTGGTGTGCACTCACGCAATTCCCAAAGCCTAGGGGAACATATTGTTCTCAAAGATTCGACACAATAACAATTAAATGTGTATCCTTGTACATAATTATTTGGGTTCACGCAAGGAGCTGAGAAAAAAGAAAAAGAAGAGGATCGCAATTCTTCTTTTAGATGAAAATGTGCAGATTTTAGAAGCAATATCTGGAGATTTATGTATTACTAACTTACAACATGGCCTTGGAAAAGATCATGAGTGGAGAAAGGCTTCGGTGGCCGTCACAGAATTTGTGTGGATCCCTTTTGTAAACACATTACTGATCAACCTGAGCCAACGGGAAAGGTGTGGAGAGGCTGAGCGGGGAGGCTAGACAGACAAGACAGACGATTCACTGCAAAAACAGCATCACCCAGAGTTTAATTGGGAAGGCTTTGGCATTTTTGTGAAATGATACAACAGGGAAATGGGAAATGCAATTACACCCACAGAGAAATGTGTCAAACAGGTTGTATGCTTTCTCGCCACGCAGCCTCACTCCTCTATAATGAACAGTTCCTGTAGCCAAAGGCACTGAGGGTGGCTTGTTTCACAAAAGGAGCAAAGTGAAGCCAGGCACGCTGGGGGAGAAATAACCGATGAAAAGCTATGTTCTTGAGAAGAGGCTTCGCTATCTGGGCCTGTCGTACGGAAGGGATAACATAAATGCGATGCAATGAAGTTGACAACAAATCTACTTTACATGACTCAGTTCATTCTTAATGGCTCCTTTAATTAATGTAAACACATCATTTGGCAGGTGATGAGGGCCATTAAAGCCGCTCCAAAGGGATACATACTTTCTAGAACGGCTGGTAGAAAGATCCTCGATAACCCGTTGCGTGGCTTTTGTAATTGTCTCTTATCTTTAAACGGCTTGTTGCATGCTGGGATAATGAGAACCTGTCACCCAGATGAGTTTGACACAAATATCAGCATGATGAATTAATGGGCTGGGAGATGATAGCGCTGCTAATGGCGGCCGACTTCACAACAGTTGGATGATGTGTTTGGCTTCTTCAAACAGAGACAAAATATATTAGAATTGTAAGTAAAAAGAAAGTACTTTTGTAAATGCAAAATTGAAAGTACCTGGTTTTCTCCTTTGTTTTCCCCTTTTAATGCTGCGTCCTCGTTTATCCCTCATCTAGTGTTTGCTTAAAATAATTAGAGGAATGGTTTCTTTCTTACAACTTTTAAGTTTTCAGATGATCAAAGAAACTTCTAAATGGTTATTTTTGCTTATCACTTCTGCCAAGGGAATTATGTTTTCTACCTCTGCCAACGACAAAGAGACGCTGGAGTTTTTCTGATCACTCATTTTGTCTGCGAGATAGAGTTGTCAAAACGAACCACTCAAATAAAGAATGCCAGATAAGTTTTTTCTTGAAATCTGTTACTAATACCATGAAAAATAATTAATAGATCAGTAATTACACCATCAAATAATCAATCCACCGTTCAAAATGACCAGATATGGACAACTCATAACGTTAGACCACTATGCAAAATCACACTCCACACAGACACAGACACACACACACACACACACACACGCACACACACACACAAACACTAAAAAAGAGTTAAATTTTCCTTGGATTTCGTGTATCCAGATTTAAGCTGATTTAATTTGATTAAGTAAAAAATAATATGTACCGATTGCAATTTTCTTTTTCGATCACCAAATTTTATAAAGTCTGGCTGATACCGATATTGTCCGATTCTGATTGTTTTGTCCTTTTAAGTTTTAAAACCATAATGAGTAGTGTATTTTAAGTGTTCTTATTTTGACGGATGAGAGCAGGAGTAACGTTGGTCGGCATTGTGTGTGTATTCCGAAATTGATATTACGTACACTCCGTGTTGTGTTTCTTGAAGCAATTGTATGACATTTCAAAGTGAGAATAAAACTTTCTACGCCTCGTTCAGTGCATTACATGTTATTTATTGGCTTTGTTCAGGGACTTAAGGGTTCATTGCCGGCTCTGTACTGTCATTAGCTAAGGCTTTAGCAGCTCGTGTCAACGTTAGCTTCTTGAAACTTGCTATGTACCTTCGGGTTGTTCATTTAGATGGTGTCTAAATGAACTTGGGCCAAATTAATTAATTGACCTCAACGTTTTCGGTATTGTTCCTCCGCAGCTGCTTTTGTCCTTAAAGGTGTTACAAATTGTGAGCTTTGTGTTTTCTTCATTTACGGGGAAAGATTTCCAAGCTGCTGAGATGTTTGTAGCCATGGTAGCTTATGCTTGCTGTGCGAGTATGGCGCATGCATCTAGCCGGCACTGGCACTGGCACTGTACCGCATAAAGTATCGATATAATGGACTTCTGAGTAAGATATTTAGCCTTCTTTAACATTAAACGAGCGGACAAAGTACATCGAAACAGTCATCACATGACCTGAATAGTGCACACTAATTCGCTGACCGGATTTACTGGGTATCGTTTAAGAGTAGCCCTGGCGTTTAATGGTTTCTGTTTTAAAACATAAAATCCTACTTTGATCAAATGTTCGTATGCACTCTTAGAGCTTTTCAGCTTCACCTGCGACCATATCTTGTTCGCCGGGTTGTTTCGATTGTTAGCAGGATTATGCAACTGCTCCACAGACTGCCTTAGGAAGAATATGTGCAAGAACCCATTAAATTTAGTTGCAGATGCAGATAAAGCTCAAGGATCAAGACCCACGCACACTATTCCCCTGAGATCCACTCTTTTTTTATATTTTCTATGATTATGGAAAAACTACGAACCCATTTCCACAAAACTTCCAGAAGTAGTGGGGCATGGACCAGACAATCTAAACGGCTGAGTGTGGGATTGGTAGACCTTGGTGAAGGTATGCTCTCCACTGCGGATATCTGTTGGGGTTGTTTTTGTTTTAGTTCATTTTCGAACACCACTGATGGATAACTGACTCCAGTCACATAAATGACAAACTGTGCCCAAAATAGGCACGTTCTTATGTTTGCATCACTTTTAAGTTTCCTCTACAAACACTTCCATGGCGTTGAAGTGAAGTTGCTTGCTTAATTTGCTTGTGAATTGTAATTTGCATGTGTTTTCTCAAGATGCAGTACCTTTCCCTGTGGGCCACCATATACATGCTTTATGTTAAAATAGCCCTACCAACATCCATCTATCCACCAGGTTGGAGAAACTACACTTTATATTCGATCAAGTAGAAGTACCTACTTGTACAGAAAAATAGAAATATTGATTCTCATCCTTTAGTAAAATATTGGTTAACAAACACTCTGAAACTCAAGGTATGAATAAAAAAAGTAGCCCTTTGAAGGACATTTCTACCAGCTGTTTCTGTGCCAAACTTACTGAACCACAGTTCATACTAAAATAACTATAATTTAAGGGATTATGAACTTCATTTCGGCCTGTTACTGCTACTAACGGGCAAAGATTGTGTTCAACATGAAAGACAAGTGATGACTGTTAATGTGAAACATAAGTAAAGAAAAACAAAGTGGATCCATCACATCTTTTGTCTACGGTCAAGTTCCTTGCCATCTGTCTCATCTTCATAGACATTTTATGTTTTATTTATGCCACCACAGAAAGCATCGTCGCATCTTCATGTTATTGATCCCTCATTTAGGTTGAAATCAGGGTTGATGTCAATGAGGCAAAATGAAATAATCTACTAAAATATCAAGCCTGTTTGAAGAAATGCAATGAGTTGATATATACATATATTGGTGCTTCAACTAAAACGTTTTCGAAAGTAAATAAATACTCCGGTACAGCGACACGACCGGTGTAGCAGTCAGCCAAAAACCGCTGATTGTTCCTTTACTGCACTTCAGAGGAAGTGGGTGTGGCATATTAGTGGGGAGAGTGATAATTGTTAACACATATGAGGATGTGTGTCAGAGAAAAAAGGACATGCAGGAATTTAGAAGTTAGTAGAGACACAAAAGACACACAAAGGAAATAAATTCCAGCTGATGCTCATCTGGAATTCCCGACTAGCTTCCAGAGGAGGGAGCTGCCTCGAACGTCATGATGACCTTTGCCAGCAAACACCAAGAGAAAGTTTGAGTGAACTCTGTTGCCTGTTTGCTCATTGGTTTGGGTGAAACTGTTCATCACATTTGGAATCATGTTATCGGATCTTGTTAAGGATTGATCAATCAATCAATCAATCTTTATTTATATAGCGCCAATTCACAACAACAGTTGTCTCAAGGTGCTTTCCAGAAAGAGCAGGTCTAGACCAAACTCTTTATATAATTATCTACAGGACCCAACAAATTCCTCCCTGAGCAAGCACTTGGCTACAATGGCGAGAAAAAACTGGCCTTTAACGGGCAGAAATCTCGAGCAGATCCAAGACTCAGGGTGGACGGCCTACTGCCATGACCGGTCCGGTTTGAAAAAAAAGAGGGAGAGAGAGAGTGAGAGAGAGACACAGGTGAGGAGAGATACAGACGGGGGAAAAGCAGCAAAGATATCAGCTATAATCCACTTTCTCCAACCGCTCCATGGTCGGGCCGCGGCCGCAGCAGGGATCCAAGGTTGATAATAACATTAATATTAATGTGACATTTAGCAATAGCTTATGGGGAAATACTATACAATAATAATAATAACAACAATAATCATCATCATGAGCATCTTGTGATCATTGGACATCGAGCAGGTCCACAGCAGCAGATACAATCACCAACCATGTGACCTTACAGGGCGAGAAAACACAAAGACTCCAGGGAAGAAGTCAAGTTAGTAACATGCATTTAATCCATTAAAATGCATTAATCCATTTAACATGCATTAAACCATTTAAGATGCATTAAAGTGAGTGGGGTGTATAAAGAGGGACAGTGAGAGAGGAAGAGAGAAGAGCTCAGTGCATCATGGGAGATCCCCTAGCAGTCTAAACCTATAGCAGCATAGCTAAGAGCTAGCTTATGCCAGCCTTAATTATAAACTTAACTGATTGATGACACTGATGCTGAGGTCTAACTTGTTTAAAATAGCAAATCTGCAGCAACAACAAAAAACTTACTTTCCTCATCCCTCATCCTCATCATCATCCCCCCCTATTTTATACTAACCTCAAGCCTTTACATTACACTAGACTTGAAAACTCAACACAAGGATGGTAATGAAACATTTACTCTTAATGGTGTCCACCTCTGTCTTTACGTACATTCATACATCTTGTACCACATATCTTGGGTCAAGCTTTTTGTGGCACCAGGCTTATAATGATAAAGTCTATACTTTATTGTATTGCATAGTCATACCTGTATATGTTATGTCATATAGTATAGTGAAATCAGTTCTCTGCTTTTGACTCATCCCTGAAGAACAGTGGAAAGCCCCTGTGAAACGACCTCTTGCCAAAGGACCCTACGGTATGTAGGCTGCAGGCGCTGACTGGGGATGCCCCAACAATATGCATGATGTCCAATATACCTTTCTCAGTGGGTGTCTGCTACACAGTAGGAAGAAAATGTTTGATTTTTGGGAGGATTCACAGAATAGAAGAATTTTGCAGTTCAACAGCTGTTAGATCCTTTAGTTTTGTCTCATCTGTCATCACGCTCAATTTAATTCACCTACAGTTACAGTTTCATTATACGACACTGCTTTCATCCGCTCCACTTAATTCAGACACAAAACATATTCTCTCATATCTATTACATGACTCAAGGTGAATTACTGTTTTCCTTGAAGTGAATGTAATATCGAAGCCCTCACTACCCCCCCACCCCCCACCCCCAGCGCGCCACAATGCTATTTGATTTAGAATCATTCCTGCATGCTCGCTCCGGTGCACGGCTTGTAAAGGCCTGGGCATTCTTGTTGGTCTTTCTTTGTCGGGGATGGGGAGGTCACTGCACACAGATGTGATCCAGTAATCTTTCCCCATGATATACTGTTGCAATCTGTTAGCACATGCTCTGACCCAGCAATCCAACTCCACTACTAAAGGTTGGACCTGCTTTGATATTTTCCAAGTAAGTGGAACTTAATGTGCGGAGGACAACGGCATACGAGGTTGATTCACAGCCGGCGATGAATTTAATCAGTGTTCGCCAAGATTTACAGGTTCCCCAAGGTCATGTTGCTGGTGCTAATCCCTTCTGTCACTCTGTGGGCGGCCCAGGAAACATCTGGGATTGCCATTGGCTAAGGGTTGGTTAAAAAAAGGACTCATTGGTCACTTTATGAGTGGATCATGCTTTTTCAGCTTTGGTTTGATCAAAGCCCGGCTCACTCCACTTTGCTGGGTTCCGCCCTGAAGACTTTTCAACACATTACAAGGACAAGCAAGGGTAAGAACCCAAACCGAATTGGAAGCTGCAAGGCAAATCACAACATGCCACAGCTAGTAGTTGGGGAAAAAAAATATTGATATTCAGAAAACATCTAGTGGCCTGATGTTAGTTTTTAATAACTCCAGGGTTCAAGGGGTCATCAAACACAACGATCCCGTGCGTAAATGACCGTAAGGACTTGAAGATTGCAATAACAAGTTTTTTTCAATTGGGGGGAAAACATAGCCCTGGGTAAAGGTCTAGTCTTTAAAATGTCAGCTTTTTAAGAGCCACAAAAAAACAACCTTGTTGTGAGCTTTTAACTGACTGTATTAACTTTATCTAGTCGGACTTGAAAGCGAGTAGATGAAAGGTTGGCTCAGATTTTCTCAGTCCAAAGAGGGGAAAACTCTTAATCCTTCAGATACAATTTAAAAAATGAAATTCTGTATGACTGGGGGAGGAATTTGTTTTTAATGTTAAAAACAAAATGTTAATGCAGATCATGAAAGGAATATATTCCTGCGATTTCTGATTGGCTGAGACGCCCCGATTACGGTTCAAAAGATTGAATGTGAAGTTAATGAAGAGAGTTCTCATCGAACCCTAAATTTACCAGTTCCACATTTATGGACTGCTCTCTTCTTTCCCATGTCAGGAAGTTTTCACACATCCCATCATGCAATTATCCAGTCTGTGCACTCTTCATGTGGCTATGCTTCAGGTCACTCGTCTTTTCTGTCCCTCCCACCTCCCTTTTTCTTCTCTAATGACATCAGGCTTCACATCCCCACTATCCTCTCAAGTCGTATGAAACACAATCCAGCTGTGGGGTTTCAACATAACTGTTGGACTGTGATCATGACTTCATTGCTCTGCGGCGGTAGAGCCAAATATGTTGAATGAGCATTCCTGTGCACTATGCCTGATGTTCTCTGCTGCCGCAGTGGTAATACGAGAATCTCCAACTGGTCAGTTGCCATGTAAGTGGGGATAAAGTGTAATGCTAACTTTTCCAAGGTTTCAAGCACTTTTTTCCCCCCACTCTTCACTTCCAAAACTTTTCCTCCAAGTTTCAAGTATTCAGTCCTCAATCAGTCACTGAATTTTTCACTTTTTTCAAATTTGTGCAGGATGACATCCCTTCTTCTTTCAGTTTTCTTTAAGGAGGTCCACTGTTTCCATCGTACCCTGTCATCTGTATGTTCCTCTATCACACCAACCAACTGCAGGTTTTCTCTTACCACATCCAGAAACCTCTTCTTTGGTCTTGCCCGGCAGCTCCATCTTTAGCATCCATCTACCAATAGATCTGCCTTCGCTCAGAACCATCCGCACAGGGAATATGGACTATGCTATGGCTAAAAAATTACCAAGGAGCCAAACATGGCTTTCCAGCCACTCTACTCATAATTGGACTGGAACACGTGACTGTCCCAACTACAGAGGACAACCTACCCAAACTGCTCATTCAGAGAGAGATGTACTGGATCTCCACGCTCAACACAAGGACACCTACTGGACTGAATGATGACTTGACCTTAAAATGTTTTCTCTGAGCAGACTTCTAGTCATTGAAACATAAATTCTGGATTTGTGCCAGGACAACAGATCAGGGGTCTTTCTGACCTCAGGATACGGCTCCATGTGACGGTTTGAGCCAATCGCGTCACACTTCCTGTTTACCGATTGCCTCATCTCCATTTGTTTTAATACTTTTATCCTCATACTGTGACATCAAAGGCCAATAGTACAGCACTTGTTATAAATTGCCTGACCTACAGCTTCTCTTACTCCTGCTCTCAGTTTCAGATTTCCTGTATTTGTCACGCTCTACATCCTTCCATACATGAAAAATGAAAATACATTTCTCTTAATATATGTACGATGTAGATCAATAAATAACGATAAAATAGAGAGAAATGGATGAAAAAAAAAGGCTGAGACATCATAATTATAAACAGATATTTATAAATTAAAAAATACTTTGTTGCAGTGGTAGAAAGCAGTCTATGAAGGTTCATAAACTACATACGTCCATGAGGTAAATTTGTTTATGCATTTGTTTTTCAGTTCATCAGCAGCCTTTATATTTGCGAACAGCCTAAACGTTAGCATGAGTCGAAAATAAAGACCTAATAATTTGATGAAACTGAGATTAGTTTACTTGCACTGATTTTTCGTTTTTTGTTGTTTATTAATGCCAATTTTTTTTTTCTTTCAATGTTCATTGGCATTTCATGTTTTGGTTGGGCACAACAAACTAACACACGAGGGAAAACGTGTCAACTTCTACTATTAGTCATCTCAGTCTGGCCTCTGTTACTGCTCCCTCACGATGTAATGGTGAATTCTTTTTCTATTCCAGGCCATACGTTTCTGACACCACTTTACCACCCCAACAAATCAGTGTTTTATCAGTGTCACTAAAGCCTTTTGAACACTTTGCTCAAGTGAAGCTGGACGTAGGTCAATTTTATGCGGAAAGATACTACATCATTAGACGAAGGCTTAGATTGGTGATATTTGGTTTCAAATGGGACGGGAACTCCGTCATATAGGTGAAAGTGATCTTTATGATCCACAACTCAACTACAACCGCCACACCTCCTCTCGTAATTTCCTTTGATTGCAGTTTGCTGTTTCTCTGATTGACACATACTGAAATGGAAGGGATTCTTTTAGAGCTTCATGAATTCTGGTGCATTCCAGACGCTTAAGAGGGGCCTTAGAAAACGATTGTGTGTCATGCTTTGGTCTTGAGACCAGAACATAATTGCAAAAATCTTTTTAGAACAATTCATCTGGGGAGTAAGAAAGTATTTCATGGAATATCTGTTTAATGTTGTAGCTGCTTTGCTGTGGTCATCAATACTGGGAGGAAATCTGAAAGGTGTTGAATAATGGGGGTCAGTGTGGCTTCTGAACTCTGTGAAGGTGTACTTGTAAAAGTGCAAATATTCTTCAAGGGGGAGCCTTTCTTTTTAACCTTATGGAGCAACTTGCTCTTATATCTGATATAGAAGGACACAGATTCGTCTCTGGGGATTCAGCAGCCCCGACCTCTGATCCACAAAAAATGCAATAGAAGAATTAAGAGAGCAATGCTACTGGGATTGTAATGGGTTGAGTTGCAGGGCTTTTATTGATTCTGTTCCAATGTTCTGTGTAAAATGACGCATTAACACCTCCAAAACCTCACATACAGAGCTCTAAATCGAATAGCCAACCATATGACCTGCTCATTAAGTTAATACTTAAATCACACTTCGGATCCTAATGAACAAAATATTAAATTTTTCTTTGATGTACGGACGGTCAATGGAAACCAAAATCATTTTCCAATTAGAACAGGCCATCAATGAGCAGTCTGTGGTGCATGGTGGTGGTGTCTGATGCACCTATACATCTCAGTACATCTCAGAGGTTCTCAGGTGGCTTCGGGTCTGGGGAACGTCTGGACCAGTCAGTAGCATCAATACCGTCATTATCCATTATCCATACCACCTACAAAATCACACATGCCGACGGTTATTTCCTTACACCAGGGGGAACCCAGTGTCTCCTACAACAGTTTAATGTCTGACAATTGGTCTGAGGATTTCAGCCTGCTACCTAACAACTGTCAGGGCACCGCTGCTAACACAGGGAGGTCCGTGTGACCCCCCAAGGATTTGCCTCCCCAGTCCCTCACCGATCCACCACCCACCAACCAAACAAGTCCTGCTGGATGATATTACAGGCCGTATAGCGTTCACCAGAGCATCTCCAGATTCTGTCACGTCTGTCACATGAGCTCTGTGTGAAACATCTCCCATCTTTCAGAAAAACGGGGCACAGATCCGGTGTCCTCTGGTCAACACCAATTCACCTGAGAGAGAAATGGTCTGCAGCCACCCCGAGGAAAACCATTCCATTTTGGGGGGTTCGTCATGCTGTTGCATATCCTGTCCACAAAGCAGTTCAAACTAACTCAGGGTCACTCACACTTCCTAATTGGACTGATCTATATCCTAGAAGTTTCACAGACTTAGTGTTATATGCCAATGAATAAGTATTCCCAAATCTTTTTTGGAGCTGTTTCTTTAGATATATAGCACCCTGCAATCTCATGACGTAGCACTTCATACTGTGTACACTTTTTTAGCTAAATGCATACACTTCTCTCCGCTCTCTCTTCTCCATCTGATGACCAGGTGAATACACTGTATTTGTCCTCCAAAATAATAATCAATGTTCATCTGAATTCTGTTCATGTTTTCACCTCCGTATTTTGTCACACCTTGCTGTTGGTATAGTGACTGACCACAGCAACAGGAAAAATATACAGGAGAGGTGTCTTAATTATGGATGGCATCTGAAAAAGACTACATGATGGGAAAAATTATCGTTAGAGGAATGCAGACATCACAAGTCAATCAGCAGGGCTCCATTTTACGATGATTATATCATCTTCTTATAGACTTATGTCTAAACTGCATGCCATCTTGACAAATCAATTGCCTCATGTCAAATATAGAAAGATTTTTAAAAGTGCATTTATCCTTGTTGTTTTCTATTGGGTAGACTTCCTGCCACTGGTCTGCCCTTTGACAGCTATTGACATCACTGACTCCTATTCTCTGATGGATGTCTGATATGAATGTCAACCCAATGACTCCTGGGAAATAAAAGAAATAAAGTACAGCTTGACAATAGGGTAAAATTGCTGAGCAATGGTTGACAATGCTCCACCTGCCTCCCAAATGTGCCTGGTCCTGGAGCAAGACATTTCTTACCTCTTCAGTTATTGTAAGCTCCTCTCCATAATGTTCCATACAATTCCTCAAGGGTGTTTTTGTTTCCCTGCTCACAATGACTTCACTTGTATTGATGCTTTCTCTGCTTTTGTCTGTAAGAAAAAATCTTTACAATGGAGTGCTACTGAAGAGCCTGGAGGAAGGAGCACAATGGCGTCATTCATCTCCTGTACTGCTGCTCTGAAGCACTGTTGTTTGTTTCCAAATTAAAAATAGATTGTCTTTTAGATCTTTTTTTTCTTTTTTGTCAATATTTCCTCGCAGGCAGATCAATTACCTAGCGGGTGTTAAGAAAAGTACATACCTCCACAAAGCAAATTTAATCATCCTGCTATGGCAACATTATATCATGATCACATTGCAACCAATTCTTAATGACAGAAGTAAATATGTCCCGGGTCCTCTGATGTGTTTGAACCCAGGCTCTTGTGAGGAAAGGGTGATAAAAATGATGCCGCTTGGTTTGATAATGGACCATTAGCTTGGCATTCTCTTCAATCAAAACAACTGATATTTTGTGGTTACCCAAACTTGAACAAAACTGAGAAATATGGGAATTTGTAACAATTGGACACATTAAACATTAAGATAATTACATTCCCATTTATTTCTAATAACATTTCTTCTTTTTTGTTTACTGTGTAGAAATGCTGACTAACAAATACTTTGCACATATATCTTTTGCAGGCAAAGGAAACTACCTGATAGTGTGCGGGAATTCCTTTTAACTGTGTAGAAACGGAAGCAAATAAGTTGGTAGATAAAATGTAACCAGTACAGAATGTACCAGTTTGCACTGAGAGCATTGTTTAGATTAGTAGTTCTCACTCGACCTTCGTCTTTGTCTCTCGTTTCCTGATTTGAGCTGTTTTTGCAGATTTCCAAATTGTGGGCTTCTCGTAGTCCGGTGTCAACATGCAGCAACATAGTCTTGGGTAAATGCTGTGTTATCATAGAGCGTACTTCTACATTGCCAAAATGACAAAAACTTTGAAACCTTGTTATAAGTAAGCCTATGACCTTATTAATAGTTAATAAATGTCTTACTAATGCTTAACAGAAAGTTTTTGGCGATCAGAACGAGAAAAATATTTCCCGAACAGTCTCTCTCACAGCAGCCAAATATTGTTCAGAGCCTGGAAACCCAAAATGCCGTGATTAATGGGCTTTTACTGATCTGCAACACATCTGTGCCTAACTTGAAGAACTTTTCCAAATGGCTCCTTATTATAACGTTGCACTCCAGATATATCATCTTTTAGTCTGCACAAACTAAACAAAGTTGTGAAGCTGGATCTATATAAGTATTGAAAAAAATCTGGATAAAAAGAAATATTTTTTGTTGGCTCCATGAAAAAAAAAGACCCTTGGAGTATGCTTTGGAAAAGCACTTAGCCACCATCTGCTCTAGAGCAGCTGCTCAGTCGCCAGTACACAAATTAATTATACTGCAAAGCTCCAGGGTGTGAATATATGCAAGTCACTTTCCTTGAAGAATAACCATTTTAAAAGAAAAATGCATATATGCAGCGAGAGATGAGTGGAATCTTTTGACCCTAAGTTAGAACAAGACAAAAGCACAATTCCCATCCTGTAGCATCACTTTCTAGTTGGCTTCATGAAAGATGTAGCACTCAGGCAGTCAATTCCACGCTGATGTCCTAATATTTATCTGGTAGCAGGGCACTCCAGCCTCTATTCACAGTATTGATGGTCATACCAGAGAGGACTCTTATCTCCTTCTATGCCATGCCTGAGATGGCAGCCTATAAATCACCTTCATAGGGCAGCTGCAGAGCTTAACCCATAAACTCCATCCGCACATGTTCTCATCTGCATTCATATTTATGGATTATTGTTTTTCAGTTTTCCAACCCACACGTTTGAATTCTGCATCTGCTTCCCATCATTTCACAGCGATATTTCAAAGCCAGAGAGGATATCACAACATTTATGTGGTCTCCCATCTCGATGAACAAAGTATCCTAATGAGTTTAAGACATGCAAGGAAATACATTCATGGGAAGGTGTGATGGTTGAGCAAAGATCCTCTCTAAATCCACCAAAGGATCTTCTCTTCTGTCTCTCTTCATATATTTTTCTCTTTTCTTCTTCATGTTTTTCAATTGATCTTAATCTTTTAACAGAGATTTTAATCTCTGTTCCACCTCCAAGTCTTTCTCTGGCTCATGCAGTGTGTTTCTAAGGCCTTAGTGTCTAGCAGCTCCACTTAAGCTTGATAAGAAGACTTGAATGCAACGCCACAATTGCACCTGTCAGCTCCGGCTAAAGGGCTGCTACAGGTATATTTTATGGCTTACAAGTTAATAAGCCACTTGAGAATTTATGTGGAGTCCCTGGAGAGATGGAGGTGGAGGAGACAAAGATAGGAGGCCGATGGAGCATTTTTATTGCACTCTTTGAAAGAAAAAAGGAAATTGTCTGGATGTAGGAGTTACTATTACTTTAAAGTAACAAGCATTAACTGTGAAATAATTACATTTTTGCAAGACTTTATGAAATTGAACATCCTCACTTTTAAAAGATTCAATCAAGTTGGCCTGAGCTGATGCTATCTATTTTATAGGTTTTCGTATCAACTGTATGGAAACATTTATTGGATTTACTTAATTATACAATTTATAGTATTTCCACATGATTAAGTGGGCTTATTCTACACTAAGCATTTTTATCGAGCCAACTTTTTTTTTACTTTCTTTGGATTAATTCCATTTATTGGGATACTTTTACAGCATTGGTCCAAGTTTATTGAATAGGCTTCAACCAACACTATATAATAAACTTGGACCTATTCCAAGTAATCACAATAAATCCACCTGAATGAATTACATTGACCCAACCCAAATATGTTAATTGTTTAAAACTGTGAGAAATCCATTTAGTCATGTGGAAATAGTTTTTCATGATTCATAAGTTAATTCAAAGAGTTTTTTTGGGTTTTTTAAGTGTGTACACTCTAAACTCTCCTTACCTGGATGCCCCTGAAAATCCCACCATTATCAACCCTTTAGCTGTTACACTGTGCAGTATTTGTGGATCAGAATTAATAATTAAGGAGTCTATTTTTCTGAATACATGGGAGAAGAGTGACCATAAATGTTTCCTCCTAGATCTAGCCTGATTGATATAAGGATTCAAAAAAGAAAATCCAAACCTGCCACATCTCATTTAAAAAGCAATTCTTCAAGCATGAAGAAAATAAGGAACACCTCCTCATTTACCCTTTGTTTGTTATTCTAGCTTGATTAGGTTCCTGCGTTTTCCCACTACAGCTCTCTGGCCACCGAGCAGACATTAGATTTAGTTAAATTAATTACTGAGAATTGTTGGGGGAAATCTTGAACTTCCATTAATTTAAGGATTATTTTAATTTCTTGAATCCTCGGATCTCTGCATGGACTTTGCAAACAGCACAGTCTCTAATGTCAAAAGAATAGGCTTGTTATTAGTGACAGTTAGGTTTTAATCAGCGATGCTGTGGTGTATAATTAGTTTAGTTTGTTGGAGTTCCCTGATATCATTAAGCCCATATACACACCGAAAACACAACCCTGTATTAAGAGCATGAGAACCGACCGCTTTGTTATCAAGCTGATTATGCAGAACAGTATTTGTAGCTTACTAGCCTTTTGTATTACAGACAGGTCGACCTCATCTTCATGTTCATCTGTATTATGGAAAAAAAAAATGTCTCAAGGTGTTTTTCAGAAAGAGCAGGTCTAGACCAAACTCTTTATATAATTATCTACAGGACCCAACAAATTCCTCCTTGAGCAAGCATTGGCGACAATGCCGAGAAAAATCTGCCCTTTAACGGGACGAAACCTCGAGCAGATCCAAGACTCAGGGTGGACGGCCTACTGCCATGACCGGTCGGGTTTGAAAAAACAAGAGAGTGAGAGCGAGAAAGAGAGAGACACAGGTGAGGAGAGATACATATGGGGGAGAAGCAGCAAAGATATCAGCTATAATCCACTTTCTCCAACCGCGGAATATCATAACATATGCAGAAAATTTTTAATTAAACCCTAAAGACATCAAAAATCAATATCAAATAGAAAGACAGCACTGGGAGAAGTAAACGGTCAACCATGAAACCGTCTTATGAGACATGATTACTTTATTAACTCATAAGAAACCTTGCTGACACAAATTTCAAAAAACATTTAAATTCTATTAAAGGTTCCTTATGCTAAGTTATTCTTTATTTATAACTCATGAAGTTTTTTAGCTTTTTTTCTGCTACTAAATGTTAAGTTTTACTCTATGTAACAATTCTAAATATTTAATAACTTATCATTAATTGCATTAAACCAGTTCTCATAACATAATTTGAGCAATTTAATTCAAACAACTTTATTACGACTTATTTATTAATTTATTTGCAAACTTTATTGATGCAGTAGTATCTATGTAGTGTAATCCCTAAAAATAAAATCACTTTTTTATGTATTGTGGAATTGCAAAATAAAGAAAAGGGAAATCTATGTTCCTAAGGTAAAAAAAAACTATATAAAATTTGAAATAGCGAACTGTTACACTGATTTATTTTCAAATGAGGACATAGAATAGATCTCTGATTGTTTGTTGTATTTGACAACATGGGCAGAAGTTTCCCAATCATGAACTGAATCACTAAAGTCAGACTTGGATACAAAACAAGCCTCTCGTCATCAGTTTAACCTTCTGAAACCATACGTGTCATTGCAGACTCCTGTAGCTACCTCATTAAAATGATCTTCATGAGTGAACAATATTTTTATATTGCTATCTTAATTGAATGAAAACCACAACGTTAGACTCTTCAAGGAACGGTTCATTCAAATTTATATTTGAACCTCCGCTTCTTCACGTCGAAAGGAGCCAGTTGATTTGGTTCGGGCATCTGATCATCTCCCTCCTGAGGCTGTTCAGACGCGGCCAACTGCTCGGAGATCTTTGGTCAGACCCAGAACTCCCTTGAGGAACTTTATATCTCATCTGGCCTGGGAACACCTCTGGATTTCACAGGATTAGCTGCAGAGCGATGCTGGGGAGAAGGACATCTGGAATACCCTCATCAGACTGTTGCTACCTTGACCAGACCAGGGATAAGAGGTAGACAATGGAATTGAACGGAACTTCACCTGAGTAGTTGACTAAACCAGAACAGAGGCTGGACTCTGGGAACAAACTGTGGCCAGACACTCGTCACTTTCCCCCCCTCTAAATAAAGCTCTTCATCCAGTCAAATGAAACTTCACTTACAGGCAGAAATTCCACATCAGCGCTGTGAGACGGGAGATGAAGAAAGTTCACACCAGAACCTTAAAATGAGCGTATTTTGAGGGAAATGAGGGTATACGTCACATTTGCCTCCTGATTCCAGTTGGGGCTCAGCGCCTTCATTAACGATCAACTATTCTTCTGTATTTCACAATCGTTTATTGTTGCTGAGGGAAAAGTGTCTTTCCATGTGAGGAATACAGGCTGAGCTCAACCCCCACTGAACACCTCAGCCTGTCATTCAAACATCATTGCAGTAAAAACAAAACACATGGATCAGATTGATACATGCATTATTAGATTATTTGTGTCAGGCTGTCTATGAAGATGCCCAGTCAGGAAAAAAACATAAAAACAAACCTGCCTAAATTAGTACTTAAAAGACACGGCTTCCTGGAGAGGAACATGGCCAAGATTTATTAGGTTTTCTTGAGCACAGTTAAACAGGAGCTGTCAACAGCTAATTTTAGTGTCATTATACAGTAATAGAGCTCATATTACAACTCGCACGTCAACATTATCGCATCCTATTGACGTTAAAAATATTAATATATTATATACTGCATGTTGCAACAGGCTGCCAACCGGTAAAATTAGGGTCGTTTTTTTTTCCCTCATCCCCCTCGCCTCTCAACAAGACAAATCTTCTCCCTTGACTTGACATTTCGTCATCGCAGCCATCTTGATTGGTTGGAAAGACATCATTTGAATCGAAGCCGCTGGCTCCATAAAAAATCAGGTTGGCAATTACATCATAGTGGATATTTTATCCATAAAAGTCATTAAATGGCTGAATTATTGTATATTTGTACGTTTTTGGTATCAGCGATTGTACTTTGTACAGATATGATAATTATCATAAATCTGGAAACACTTGAACTCCTTTACGCGTGTTGTTTTTAGTGATATTTGTGTAAAGAAATGATTTTGATCATACATAATTGTGATGTTTGCAAAAAGGCTCATTTAAATGTGGACGCTAGATAGTTTAAGATCATATTTTGATGGACACCATTTTCAGGTTTTATTGCTCATGCCCTAAATAATATTTTATATTAACAAAGACTCATATTGCTGACATCATTTACAACGACTTATACAAAATGCTAATTAATGACATGATGTTAAGTTGTGCATTTCTCGTTTAAAGTTTGGGTTGATGGAGGTTTGGGTAAATGAACGCGGTAGCTGCAGCTGCTGCGGGGCTCTTAGCCTTCAGATTTTCAAACATAGTCCACTCTTTTGGATCGGATCGGATCCATGATTAAAAGAAATGTGACCATGATTTCACTGTTCTGTAATTCTCCTGTCAGATATATTACCATATTACACCCTGGTTAACAAAATGGCTGTATGGGTGCATTAAATTTGACTATAAAGAATATAAAGTGCTCGACTGACCCATGACCTCCAATCCTCAGAGTACTTAGATGCCTTTAAATCCCCACTA
Organism: Lophius piscatorius; assembly: GCA_009660295.1. NCBI lineage: Eukaryota > Metazoa > Chordata > Actinopteri > Lophiiformes > Lophiidae > Lophius > Lophius piscatorius. Next base: position 37,997 of record VRLP01003238.1, on the reverse strand, counting down.
AGGCCAGTGGGTCCAGTACTTGGACTTAACATTATAAACCTGAAGGTTGTCAAGACTCTCAATCGTGTCGAGACTTCTTCTCCAAACCTGTTGCACTTTCCATATGTACAGGAAATTATCCCGGGCTGACTATGACCTGGATAATTGTGTAAGATCCTGCAGCTGTGCGGTCATGCACAGTGTACATAAGGCACTGATGTGCATCATCAATCCACCAAGCAGCCAGACATTGTATAAGGCAGTGAGAGGGGAAGGGAGGATAAGAAAATCAATTGAAAATCTATTTACCAGATAGACAGATTTACGAATATCCACTGCCCCATATACAGAGAAGAGGTCTTGGTCTTGGTGGTTTTTATGAGAGCGCAGTGACAGCGGGTTTCATGGCAATGACATACCCCAGGCTTCTACAGGAGTTGTTCTCCTCACTGAAGCTGAAACTTTCAGAGTGACATGAAAACAAAGAGTGGCATAAACTAACATAAGAAATAGAAACTGAACACAAGATTGCTCCAATTGTTCTTCTGTCTATCTGCTGAAGTGTTACCTATCTAGTTAGCGTCAGCACTGGTGTCAATCTGTGATCCTAGGGAGAGATGGCCTAAGTTTGGCCTGTCAGGGGTCCCGAGGCATTCTGTTTTGTCCTGTCCTACATGTGTATCTGCGCCATGCAGGTTGTAGGGTCACAGGCCAGCTCCTTATGTTCTTAACAGGAACATCAGACTGTAACCTTGGTGAGGCTGTCCCTCTGGATCGTAGGAGTAACTCAGCATTCATATAACAAGGTGCACCTGTGGTGTCTGATGTGCAGGCACACTCCACCAATGAGATGGGACCTCCTCCGCGCTTTAGAGGGAGGCCCCTCTGGATGATGCTTTCACAGAAGATACCCGTTCACTCCTGTCTACATTTTCCCTGCTTTGCTAACTGAATATGGCGGCGTCCGGAGTCAGTTTCTGCGTGATGCTCAGTTAAAGGTTTCTCCAGCAGAGAACAGCAGGAGCTGGAGTTCTGACTCCTTGTTGCCTGTGTCAGGATGCTACCTACAGTATACCTGTCAGTTTGTTGGATCAGTCTGAGTGACTCATTTGCCCCGATGGTTGCTGACCTTTACATTTTGTAAGGCCAGTGTAGCTGCTAGTAGCATATACTGACAATATACGGCACCAACAAACTAAAGGTGCCTTAGCTCCTGTAGTCAATGGAAAACGTGCAAAATATCAAGCAGTACGTTCACAAAATGTTGTTGTACGGTATTTGAGATATGATAATTCTCAATCAATCAATCAGACTTTATTTCTGAAGCAGTTTTCATACAAATAATATGTGACATTTCAAAATAAAAATAATAACCCTCCCCTGCCGTTACACATACAAACACACCTACACATATACACGCACGAACATGATAAAATACACGTATTCTGCAATGACATTGTTATTTGTTAAGAATAATTTAATAAAAGTAGATTAGTACTCATAAAAACTGTAAAGCTGTAAACTGTAAAGCAACAAGTAGGGAGGGAATGCTTTCAAAAACACGGCCGCCTACGCCAAGGGGTCACAGCCAAAGCCATGACCACAAAAACACCACCGCAAAAGCCAGCCCCAAACTTAACGAACAGAGGAGGCAACACCACAACCATGTGGCTGCGGTAACGACTCTCCAATCCAACCGGGCCGGAGAGACCCCCACAGCTGCCGTTGCTTAAATGGGAATCGGAAGAATCGGTAATCAGAAAATAAAAGGATATAAGTGTGGACCTATACAATGTGGTGCAATGGAAGTCACAAAATAAACATGTCAGGTTAAGTACTTAAATTGCTTTGGTTAAATAAATAAAAAAGTGCAAAGTGCAAAAGTGCAGAACAACATAAATCCAAAATGACATTTCACTGTTGCAACCTTTTATATTAGTACTTTTTAGTAATGTACCGTCAATTTTATTTCATCTCCGGTGTCTCAATCCATTGTGTATTTTTTGCAGTTCTTCTAAGCTGTCATTAAATTATGATTCCCTTTTGCAATGAATTATCTTATTTTATCTTATCTATCAAAATCCAATAAAGTCGAAAAAATAAAAAAGTGAAAAAAAACAAGAAATAACAAAGCAGTACCGGTTTACCCAGAGAATATAAGTAACAGTAAAAAATGATTGCCATATTATTAAAATAATTCTGCGGAACCTGTACATAGACACTGGTTTAAGAATAAAATATCACATTGAGTAGTTATTTAAAGATTACGATGGTACAGTGTTGTACCAATTTATTTCACCATCCGGATTTCTTCTATTTTTGTATGTATGTAAACAAAACAACATGATTAAAATTAAAATAAAACCTGTTTTTAATGATGAAGCTATTTAATAAAGCAAAAACAATGATCCAATAACTAAATCAACATTGTGAAAAGGTTGTTATTTTTTTTCTGAGCTTGATATCTATTTCCACTTTAGCAGCAACAACTGCAAATGACTCAGATAACTGGAGATCTGTGTCGGACGTCAGCGTGGTGGAATTTTGGCCCACTGTTCTATGCAGAAGTGCTTTAGTGAAGCCACATTGGAGGTTTGTGAGAATGAACTGCTGTCAAGATCACTCCAAAAATGTTTTTAATTGTATTCCTTTTTGAACCATTCAGAAGTGGACCTAATCTTCTGCTTGGGATCGCGTTCTGCTTCATGGCTCAGTTATTCCCTAACTACAACTTTGACTGTTGACTCTCATTGAGAATTTTCTGGTCGAGATCAGAATCCAAGTTTCCCTCAAATGCTGCAAAACATCCTGAACCTCTTAACAACCGTTAATAAATATTAACTGTATTTTTTTTTCTTCTACCCGTGACTGTAGAAAAACAAGAGAAATATAAATTACCTTGTTTAGGAACTGCTGGTGATGTTCCTGCATTTACCTTCTGAACCATTTGATTAGTCAAATGCAATTAGTGGATTTATTGTTGAGTCATAACCGCGAAGGGTTACAACTGAGGTTGTTCTTTACACATATGCATTAACACACACATACACACACGTACACTCACACAAAAACACACACTGTTGTTCATCACATCTGTGTTAGCCAGTCCGTGGAGAATCTGACAGCTGTTGGCGTATTTTATTAATTTTTTTGACGACGGCATAAACACAACCTTTTCCCACGAATTGTTTTCAAGGCCTCGCCAGAACACAACTAGCCCCCCCCTCCCCGACACACACACACACACATACACACACTCTCACACACACACACACACACACGCAAACACACCCTGCAGTTAAACACACACGAGCGGTATGTCAACAGCTGTATATGTCCACGTACAATCTCACATAACAGTTAACTTTAGACGTCACGTGTTGTCGATTTTAATTCCCAGTTGATAAAAAAGCCCAGAGAGAACCAGAACCACTCAAGCTGGGGAACGTTGGCCGTTAAATGTCTTGCGTCCCACAGTGCAGTCTTTTATTTCACTGTTATACACAATAGCTATGTTTATTTTCACTTACAGGCCTGTTTTAGCTGCAAATGTAGTGTTTTTATTGCTTTCTAAGAGCAAACTTTACTTTACATTGATTTATTATAAGATTAGTTCATTTCCATTTAAAGTCAGAAGCAATCTTCCATTAGCGTGAGATAAATATCCCCCATGAACACTTTTATTTGTGGCCTAAACAAAGCTATAGATTAAACCCCAAATGTTTTTTTTAACATCTGACCTCTGTTAGCTCTGGGATGAACACAAACAAACCCTCAGCTCTGATCCTAACATCGCTGAGGCTGTCGCCGAGAAGCTAATGCTCTCTGTTGGTCCCGGCGCTCCAAATGTGACACAGGCGTTACATCTGACTAGTAGCTGTGGAATGTTTTGGATGAATTATTGAACAGGAGGGGAGGGAGAGGATAGTGCTCATGTGTAGTTTGTAAAGCAAAGTCTTGTAAAAATATGTTTAAATAAAGACATACAAATACATTTTAATTTAAATTCTTGTTTAAACTACAACTCTTGTTTAGTGATAACTGCATTTGCAAAATCTAATAGAGCCTATTTTTTTTTTTTCTTTCTCTTTTTTTTTACATGTTCCTCTTGACAAGGCTTTGGGCTTCTACCTAGTTTCTGCATTTTATAAATTCTGTTCACAATGCTAATTTTATAACAAACATTGGCTTATGTCACAGCTAAAGGTCGTGCGTAAATCTCCCTTTAGTGGACATATGTGGTATTTGAAGCCAAAATCCGTCTCTGGGGTCAAAATCCCATTTTTGGCACATTTGGGTACATTGGCCATCCAACTGTGCCAAGTAGGGAGTCTTCCTCCCACACATTGTGTGTAGAATAAAGTTAATTTTGATAGAACTACATAGATAGAACTACCTGTGAAAATTCACTGTTTTACATCATGGTGTTCGTGTAGCCATTACCTTAAATAAGAAAAAACAGGAGATAGAAATGTCGGTCTTTTTGTGTTTAATCATGGATTACTCATACTTAGTAATGGGTACAATGTTACTAGCACTGGAAAATAAATTGTTTTAGGTTTCAGGTGTCCATTGACACCAATGTTTACGACAACCGCGATTGATCAAAGTGCTGAACAGACGTTAAAAGAACAAGAACATCAGATAAAAACAGACAGTGCTATAATTAAAAACAATAAATAGTAAAACAATTTTGCAGTAAAAAACATTACAACATTTTTTAAAAACCCAACCTTGTTGGAGTTCTAGCTGTCCTTAAAAAAGCAGGTAAGTTATTCCATAATTCTGGAGCTGAATAAAGGGCTTCTCACCTCTATTTTTTAGATTTGACCTGGGAACATCCAGTAGGCCTTGCAGGATCTCAGTGCCCTTGCAGGACTTTGAAAATGTAAAAGGTCAACCACCCATTTAAAACCTTTACAACAAGTAATAACAGTTTAAAAGCACTCCTAAACATGACAGGGATCCAGAGTAAGGAGGAACTGGAGTGTTCTCTTGCTTTCTTGTACCAGCTAGAAGTCTGGCAGCAGCCTTCTGTACAAGCTGGAGCCGCCGGAGAGTTGACCGCTCCACACCCATACACAATACAAAAAGTATTGCAATAATCCAAGCAGTGATAAGTGTTGCTCAAAATGTTTAGGTTGCTTGGGTGGTGTTTGACAGAAGAACGATTGAAAAGGCTGATGTGCCGATGTGATAGTATCGTTTAGCTGGTCTGGAGGTCATTAATCAATCTATATGTTTTTGACATTTAGGAACAACAAATGTATGTCCATCCGTCCTTTGATGTCTTTTAAACAGTCTAATAATGACTGGACAGATTCCTCGCGGTTTGCTTTTATGGGAAAGTAGATCTGCACATCATAAACAAACAGTGGAAGGACATGTGTTTCCTACAAATGGACCCCAAAGGCAGCATATATGATGAAAAAAGGATTGGACCTGAGATGGAGCCTTGGGGTACATCACAGTAAAGTGGGGCTGAAACTATACGCAGATGCTAAAATCAACTAGAAATCCTTGCAGTGGGACAAAAACTAGACTCCCCCCATTCCAAGAAAGTGGATTAGGGCGTTTTGTCCTGAATGGAACAACCAAGTCCAAATTATCAGTGCAAGTAGATGAAAAAAGGGTGGCAAGTTCCTCAACACTGAGATCACTCTCATCGAGGGTATAAAGCGTAGAATCTTTAAAAGCAGTACAACACCGCAAGGCTATTAAAGGGTCTATCGCACGCAAGTAGCTTGAGAGAGCACATGCTGCTGTTCCAGCGTGAAGGACTGTAAAGGTAAATAGAACAGGCAGATGGTCCGATATGCATTTGTCACAGATTTCATTAATGCCAACGAATACACCATATGACAGCACAAGGTGAAATGTGTGTCCTTTCTTCATGACTTGGTCAGTCACTGACTGAGTGGTATTAAGAGTTAATAAGATTAATAAAATCGCAGGCTAGAGGTCTGGTTCCACAGCACACATCAACACTTCAACATCTTCTTCTTTGGCTTTCAGCCGCTCCCCTTCTGGGTCGCCACAGTAAGAGGGGAGCTGAAAAATTCACATTTGGGGGGATGAAGTTCAGAGAATGCTCTGAAATCCCTTTCATGAAGCCAGGTTTGTGTCAGAAACGAAATTCTGACTGGTGTGACTTGAAGAAGTCATTTAGCAAGAATGTTTTATTTGCAAGTGGTCTTGCATCGATCAGAGTCATGTCATAGGTGAACTCTTCATTAATTTGATGATGGAGTCGATCCAACAGGCGAAGGTTGTTTCTGTTTATCCCTTTGGCTCTTTGGTGTGGATGGGAGGCTCTATGACTAACGATAGTTTGTATGGAGAAAGTCTCTGGTGAGGGTATGAATGATAAATGTTGCCGTTGGGAGGCACGGGCTCTGACAGCACTATCCTGGGGGGTCACTACAGTGGAGATAAGTTTTCTGGTAAGTGGGTCTGTGCTGTAAACAGCCATGCACTTGGTGGACTGTACCGCATGCTGTAGGTTAACCGCTAGCATACTACTAACCAGTCTGTTTGGGGGGATTCCATCTATTCCAAAGAAGGAGAAGGAAAATTGTCAATATAAACAATGTTGTACGGTTTGCAGGTGGATTAGAGCCAAGTATGGAGGCTGATCATTCCGCTGAAGCGCCCCACAACCTAAGGCCGGTTCGGGGATACGTCCGGAATTTAAAAGTTTAAAAGGTCATTAAAACCCTTTTTAGTCAACACAGACTGCTGTCGGGTGACATGGTTTGAGGCAACATGAACTATAATCCGGTCACTAGAGGAGGGGAGTTGGCCCAACAATGGCGGTAGATTATACAGGATGACGGGGAATGTGGTGCAAGGGCAGCATGGAAGCAGTGAGTGACAGTATTAAAAAAGTGTAGAATCCTTGTAATGGAATCCGCAACTATTATTGTGTTTGGGGAAAAGAGGGGACAAAGGGTTGGCAAATGTGGCGAATATGGATTATCGAGGCAAAAGGGTTTATGGTCCATGTTCAAATACACCTGAAAGTTGTTGAGATATTTTAAGCTTATTTTGGGTATCTAATTCCAGCGAGGCTGAGGGTGTGGGCAGCCGAATCTGACCCCGACTCCTGCAGAGCTTGCGACAGAGCCATTATCAGATGTTACAGTGAAAGCTAAGGCGGCCCATACGGGCAGCAATGTTGTAACTCCCTGTCAGGAATTCATCTGTAATCCGGTACTGAGGCCGGGGCAGTGCACGTCAGGCGTCAAAGCCTCATCCAGGGAGACAATGAATGCTGCAATATAGGGTTCAATTGGGGCCAGCTTGTCCAAGCTGAAGCAAACTGTTTTGTGCATAGCTGCCAGAATGCTGCGGTCACTAGGGTGATGGAAGAGAGACTTTGAGTCTGACGAAAACCTGTTGAGCTCCGCTATGTACGGCTCAGAGGGAGGCACAGTAAAGGCAGAGGACTGAAGGGGCTTCCTTAAAAATGCGATTGCAGACACAGTTTTACCTGGGGTTTTGTCTAAACTTGAACAAGCCAGGGCCATACGCACAGTTGGCTGAATCGTGTCCCGGCAGGACACCAAATCTCTCGCAACTCCCTCCAGAGAGCGACTAGCCGATCAGAAATATGAGAAACAAATTAATGACCTGCAATGATTAATATGCAATCGCGAGAAGATAGAAGGAACAGATAACCTGGTGAGACCAGAAGATAAAGACACTCTCGGGTCATCCAGATGTCCCTGGTGATTTTGTTGATATAACTACTCGAACTGCGCAAGCTAATTTATCAGCTTTCTCGATGCAGTGCTTCACTTGAAACAGGAAATCCTTTTAAAACAAAACACACCACTTTAATAGAGTAAAAATAAACATACCAACACATCATCATATAATATAAAATAGATACAAAACATATTGTACATGAAACAATAGAAAGTTGAATCCATTTTTTGGTTACAGGGCCGTAAACCAGCTGTTACCCTTGTTTTTGAGTTTAGAGCTACAGTTAACATGAACTGATTGGATGACCTAAGGGTCCAGTCATTGGTGTAGGGGGTCCTCGGAAGAGATGTTTACAGGATCTTAGCTATGAGGAGTCTTGAAAGCGATCAAAAGAATCTTAAAATCAATTCTGTACTTCACTTGCAGCCAAGGCACTGAAGGCTAAAATTTGGAGAAATGGTTTCTTCCAAGTTGGCTGCTGCACTCCAGACCGACAAAAATTATGCCAGGGCGGTTTGATTGCGGCTGGTGAAAAGAGAGTTATCAGTTAACTTTTAGTTCTGGCACCCAAGTCGAGATAAATGGGCATGGGTGTGTCAGGAAGGACATCCAGCGTTAAACCCATGCAAAATCAGTGTGTGGAACACTACAGGTGTTATGCTTTGGCGACCCCAAAAGGGAACAGCCGAAAGACAAAGAAGAGGAAGAACACTGTGTCCCTGCACCTGAATACATAAACATACTTTTAATGTTTGTCATTTCGTATTTGTTGTCAAGCCATTGATTCAAAAGATTTGGTGTGAGTCCGATCCCTTAGTTCTAATCTTTCATCTTTGTTTGTCAGTGTTTGATTTGTAGTTCCCTTCTAAGTATTTCACCAGCGTTAGCATGTTTTATCCTTCACTCATTCCTGTGCTATGACTCTAAATTGTTGTCCTCAACGTTTCTTCACCCACTTCACACACGACGTCTTTTAAACTCTTAAACTGCCAGTTTTTTAAGAACTTCTTTAACCAAAACATGTGTGATTTTTTGGGGGGAAAACTGGAGCCACGGATGACTGAATTCTGGACCAAATATGGGTGTTGCCAAAGTTTTCTATAGGTACCGGCTTTTGTGAAACTTGTAGTAACGTACATTTAAAAAAGACCTAGTGTTCTGGAGATGCTCTAATCCAATCATCTAGCACTCACAGTTTGGCCCTTGTCAAAATCCCTCACATTACTTACACTTGCCCATTTCTCTTCATTCCAACAAATCAACTTTGGGAACAAAATGTCCACCTATTGCCTACCCACTGGCAGGTGCCATGGTAACGAGGTGACTAGATAACATTGTGACTTCACATGTCAGTGGTCACAATGTTCTGGCTGACCAGTGTATTTGAGAGGGCCGAGTTCCTTTCTTGCAGAGATGCATGGAAAAAGAAATTCTAACTTTTCAGACTTCAGACTTGCACACCAACAGGTTGTGGGGTATTCCGTGTTTAACTGGTCATTTACAATATTATAATTATAGTTTTATAGCTTCAAACAGCCTGTTTTAAAAGGGACGGTTTTGATCAAAGATGAAATCCATCAAAATAATATCTTCTTAAGCCCCCGCTCCTTTTGTTCTTTTCTTATTGGATAACTTTAAGCTGAAAGGAAACGCACAGATCCGACCAAAGTCTCAAAAAGACCACACAACGAATCCTTGCACGTTTAACATTTGAAAACTCACATGTTTGAGTTCAAAACCCAAAACTTAGTCAGACTTAACGAGGCAGTGATGTTTTACAGTAATGTGAAAATGTTTATTTTCATATTCAAAGGAAAGAGTTTTTGTAGAAGTTTTAACATTTACCATGTGGAAGGCTGTGGTCAGTGTTTTGCAGTGACTAATGCCGTTGCAATCGGTTGTTTCATAGCGCAGTATTAGCAACAAAGCATCAGCAGCAGCCAAACTCTTGCATCAGACGGGTGAGTCTGTCCCAGAGCAGCGAGGCGAATACTCGCAGTCGCCAAAGGTTTCAAGAGACTTGACGCCAAGGCTTTCTGCAGGGAGGAGTTGATAATGTTTCTGGAACTTTCTCTCTTTTTCCACCAACACGGTGGCCTTGTAACCACCAGTAAACACCCAGTAAACCAGGCCACAGTGGAAAAGACTGTAATATCTGCTGGGTTAAAGGCAGATCATAGCATTTTAACATTTAATGAATTATTGAAAAGTTTTAGTTGTATTACATCCAGTGCCAGAATTCAACAAACCCTAAAACAAAATTGAGACAAAATTGATTCTGTTGAAGGAAAATCCCTTTAAACCTTTTTTGAACTGATGGTTATGGTTTAGGTATAATCATACATATTAATGATTTTATCATACAGTGAAATGTAGAAGACGTCACTGGTAGTTTTATCGCTCTACTCTGCAATTCCCCTCTGCTTCAAGAAAAATTTTAAACATTTCGGAGCTCATTGTTTTGGTTGTATTGCCCACAATCTTATTGTCTTGCTTCACTGTGCAGTGGCTGTTTTCTGTGGAAAAAAGTCACAAATTCCTCGACTCAAATTAGAAACCATAGCAGCAACAGTGTCAGAAACGCTGATCAAACAGCCATAACATTAAAACCCCAGCCTTATATTTTGTAGGTCCTCTTTTTATGTATCCAGAACAGCTCTGTGATGCACGGTGTGTTCTGACACCTCATACTCAGAACCCGTTTGAACTTTTTCCGTAGTCTTTTATGCAATCTTCTGTGGCACCTATAAGCCACTTGTCCTTCTCTAAACCCTTTTGGTAGACACTAACCGCCGAAGAACAAGAACACTCAACAAGATCCGACCCCGTCATCTAGCCACCACAAATTGGCTCTTGTCAAAGTCACTTTGATACTTACATTTGCCAGTTTTCCAGCTTCCAGCAAATCAAATTCAGGACAAAATGTTCCCTTGCTGCTTGATATGCTCCATCCTCTGGCTGGTGCCACTGTAAACAGATAATCAATTTCTGACTTCACCCTAAAGTGGTTATAATGTTATGGCTGATTAGTGTATTTCCCTGATGAGTTGTTGAAGAGTGAAACAGAGTGCATTGTGTGAATATTGGACTTTAATTCATCTGATAGCCACAGAATGTTATTCACTTTATCAGCTCTACTTTTATTTTATTTAATGCTCGGTTCTTATCTTTGTGAAATGTTCTAATTCTTATTTAGTCAACATTATTGTGTTTCCTTCTTCAACACATTTCATTTGACTGATATCCTGGTTTTATTTTAGTCAAAGAAAACCTTGAGTATTTTGGTCTAGCTTGATTCAATGAAAAGTGCTGACATTTTTCTACGGCATGAGGTTATTATTAACATTTCTGTCATTCTATTCCAGCCAAAACTCTCATTCAAATGTTTATTGTTACAGCAACAGAAAATAGTTTGGCGTCTAGGCTCCGACCTCATCACTCCCCGCAGATATGTTTACAGAGGGATTTTGGGGAGTGATGAGCAAACTTAAGCTGAACCCACTTAACTGGAGCCCTAAGGGAGACACTGGGTGGCTGTGGGCTGAGAAGCAGGCAATAATGCAGCAGCAGCATTGACACGCAGAAAGGGGAATTTTAATAGACCACTAAATTGGAAGGGAGTGCTTCATCATGAATGAGGAGGATGATGCATGTCATGTAAATGTGTACACAAGTGCTGTATACATTTAAATGCTAGATATAAACATACAGTATATACGCTAGATTACATACATAGCAATGTTAAATATATGTATACGTATGCTAGATATATACCTATATATGCTATATATGTAGGTATATAAGGTAGATAGATACAGTATATGTATAAATGCTATATACAGTGCATATGAAAAGTATTCCCAGCCTCCTTCACTTTTTCCACATTTTGTTATGTTACAGCCTTACTGCGAAATTGATTAAATTCATTTTTTCTTCAAAATTCTACACACAATACCCCATAATGACAGTTTGTTTGAAATTTTTGAAAATTTATTAAAAATAAAGAACGAAGATATAACATTTACAGAAGTATTCACAGCCTTTGCTCATTATTTTGTTGAGGAAGTTTTCAGACCAATCACAGCCTCAAGTCTTTTTCAGTATGATGCTACAAGCTTGGCACACCTATTTTGGGGCAGTTTCTCCCAGACTTCTTTGCAGGATCTCTCAAACTCCATCAGGTTGGATGAGGTGGGCCGGTGCACAGTCATTTTCAGATCTCTCCGGAGATGTGCAATCGGGTTCAAGTCTGGGCTCTCTCTGGGCCTCTTGTCCCGTAGCCACTGTTTTCTTGGCTGTGTGCTTAGGGTCACCATCCTGTTGGAAGATGAGCCTTCGCCCAAGCCTGAGGTCCAGAGCGCTCTGGAGCAGGATTTCATCAAGGATGTCTCTGTACATTGCTGCATTCATCTTACCCTCGATCCCGACTGGTCTCCCAGTTTCTGCCGCTGAAAAAAATCCCCACACCATGATGCTGCCGCCACCACGCTTCACTGTAAGGATGGTATTGGCCAGGCGTTGAGCGGTGCCTGGTTTTCTCCAGACATGACACTTGGCATTCAGGGCCAAAGAGTTCAATCATTGTTTCATCAGACCAGATAATTTTGTTTCTCAAGGTCTGAGAGTCCTTCAGGTGCCTTTTACTGAGGAGTGGCTTCCGTCTGGCCACTCTACCATAAATGCCTCCTTGGAAGAGTGCTGCAGAGATGGTTGTCCTTCTGGGGGGTTCTCCGCTCTCCACTGAGAAACGCCTGATTTCTGTCACAGTGACCATCGGGTTCTTGGTCACCTCCCTGTCGTAGGCCCTTCTCCCCCGATCGCTCAGTTTGGCGAGGCGGCCAGTCCTGGTGGTTCCAAACTTCTTCTATTTATAGATGATGGAGGCCACTGCGCTCATTGGGCCCTTCAATGCTGTAGAAATGTTTCTGTACCCTTCCCCAGATCTGTGCCTCGATACAATCCTGTCGGGGGTCTACAGACAGTTCCTTGGACTTCCTGGCTTGGTTTGTGCTGACATGCACTTTCAACTGTGGGACCTTATATAGACAGATGTGTGCCTTTCCAAATCATATCCAATCAAGTGAATTTAAAACAGATCGACTGAATTTTCAGTGTCATGGCAAAGGCTGTGAATACTAATGTACATGTTATATTTTCGTTCTTTACTTTTAATACATTTGCAAAAATTTCCGGTGTCAAAAGTTAAGTAAAAGTATATATATTTATTTTGTTAGATATATATATGTATTTATATATGCTATATATATATATATATATATATATGTGTATATGCTAGATATATATGTATGCATATATATGCTAGAGATATATGTGTATATATGCTAGATATAGATATATATATATTTGATATCAAAAATATATATCTATATCTAGCATATATATTCACATATATATATGTATGTATATATATATGTACTTATATATATACATACATACATATATATACATATATATATACATATATACATATATACGTACATACATATATACGTGTATATACATATATATGTATATATATATGTATATATATACATATGCTAGATATATACCTATATATATATGCTAGAGATATATGTGTATATATGCCAGATATATATATATATATATATATATATATATATATATATATAGGTATAGTATATATGTATATATGTATGCAAGATATATCCGCATATATTGTCAAATTGTTGAACCTTTTTTCTTTGTGTATTTGATAGACAAATCTTATTTTCTCGTGATTCGTCTATTTGTTTTTTTTTAAGTAGCATTGCATATACCCCGGTGGGCCACCATAGAAAAGTGAGATACAAATAACAAAGACAAATTAGACAGTAAAATAGGGAAAATAGTTGTGAAAGAATTGTCTCACGTATTTTAGGTAAATATCTTTTGTATCCATTTGAATCTAAACACATTCCATTGGGATATTAAAAGAACTGTTGCATTTTTGTTAGTAGTAACATTTTTTTTGAACTGAAAAATGTATACTGGCTAGTCATCCGATAAAGAATCTCGGTTCCCCTTCAAATTGATTTCATATCAAAGAAAATGAAACCAGTCATCAGTTATTTCCCTGCACCTTTAAAAAATGGCATTTCAGGTGTAGGAATGAATGAATTCCTCCATCAAACTTTCTTATCGAGACCAGATAGAGGATTTAGGGTCGTTTCAGTAGGTTGAGAGGAGACTTTTGTCTGTTTGATCACGGTACGCTGGGAGCTTAGCATTGTAAGTCAAGAGATTCTTTTGTGAGCGCATCAATTCAAAGTCTGCACCAAGATAAAAGGCAGTGCTGTGAGAGCATTCTTTAATTCTCTTCAAATAACACCAGCACGGGTCGTCTCTATGATCATGGCAGCTCCAGTGTGTCCTTCTGCCTGGCACTGCCTCACATGTATTTGTTTCATTCTTCTGTGCTGTGCAGCAAAATCTCTCCATTAGGTTTCATAGATCAAATGCAGCTAAACCTTTTTCATCGATTCTTCATTGGTGAAATGTAATTTTCATTAATGGGGCAGATAATTACTGTGATGTCATGAATACGAGGACATTAATTCGAATAAATCACATTTCCATTGGAAACATATAAGATTATAACGCTGAACAGCTAATAGTTGAATTTATTTGACTATTTTTTCCTCATTTTCTGTCTTTATATTCAAAAGGTCTCTTTGGAGCGACGTCGGGCCGGGTGGGGGACGGACTACAAAGCATCACCAACCAGCTCATGGCCAAAAGCCTCCAGCATCCTCTCCTCTCTCCCAACCCCCTATCCCATAATTGCAGGGCAGTGGCTCCATTCAACCAAAATGGCTTCCTTCCACAGTGATGCCGTTTGATTACTTGAGAGGGTTCACTCGTATAATCACCAAATTAATAAGGACGGAAAAGGAAAAAAGGGCAGAGCAACAGAAGACCTCCTGTGAAACCGACATGGACCAGAAAACATGAACAAACTGACGCACAAAAATCATACGATGGATGGAATGGCATATTTTAGAGGATGAAATAGTGGATTTTAGGATGGACAGTTTGATGGATGGATGAAATTGGAGATATAGATGGGTTGATGCATTGACGAACAACTGGATGGATGTAAAGAATTACATTTTAAAAGGATTGGTACATTAATTTAAAAAAATGGATCGATTGGTTAATTCAAAAGTAAACTGGGTGAATGGATGGATTGATTTAATGACATATTCTGAAAGGATGAACAGATTTATATATGCATGAAATGGGAAAATACATGGATGCTGTAATGGGTGGATGGATGGAATGACATATTTTAGAAGGAAAGACACAATATATGAATTAATAGATAGATGAAATGTGAAATGATAGATGGACGGATGCATTGATGGATGGATGGATGGATGGATCGACTGACACATTGAAAAAGGATAGACCGTTTAGTAGTTGCATGAATAAAAATAGATTGTTTATTGGACGGATGGACATATTATAGGATAAATATATGAATGGATTGATATATTTAGGATGAATGAATGGATATATTTTAGGACAGATACATATATTAATCAATATATTTAAGAAATGGGAAAAATTGATGCATTGAATGATTGATGGATGAATGAAGGACAGATTTTAGAAGGATAGACACATTAGTAGATGAAATAAGATAATACTTTATCAATCCCAAAGGGAAAGTTATAGATTGATGTGTTAACAAATAAACTAGATGTATAGATGGATGGATGGAATAACATTTTTTCGAGGGATAGATGTATCGATTAATAATAAATAGTTTTAATGAAGGAAAGAAAAGATTGATGTATTGAAACTGGATGGAGGGATAGATGGATGGAGGGAGACCAGACAGATTAATACATGGATAAAACCAGAGACACTGATAGAAGAACAGATGAAAAATCATGCATTGATGGACGACCAAAGAAAAATCGATGAACGGATGGAAGGATGAGGAGGAAGAAAAATAAATGAATTTCTGGATATAAATTGAATGGACAAAAAAGAAATAATTGATGGAAAAATAGAAATATACAAGGATGGAGGGAAAAACAGCAAAAAGGACCGATATTTAGAAAAAAGCCATCATTTTCTGACAAATGTCAGAGAATATAATTATCTCTGAAATACATACTCACTCTATCATCTGCTAGTCCTTCAACCGAGGCCTTCAACCAGACTAAACAAAGCTGACGGCCTCCATCACCCTCACCTGTCACATGCGAGCACCCACTGCAGACGTCGCGGGTGCTGGCAGACAAAGACGAGTAGGAACCAGGAGCCACAGCTCGGGGTGAAGCCGCCATGTTCCCCTGCTGTGGCGCCCCACCTTCCTATCCACGTCCAACCGAGTCAGGGGGCTATCAAGTCATGCCTCCCTTTCATCTGGGCCTTCAGGGGGCAGACTGAGTGCCGGTGGATTTTGGGGGGAGAGCGTGGTTTGGAGAGGTTATTAGAAGCCAGGCTCACATCCGCTGACGGTCATGAAATATGTATAGACACCGCGCCTCAGCCGGGCCATAATTGATCCTTGAATGCCATTAACCACGACGCAGCCCCTTTCGGCTGCACCTGTGAACCCAACCAACTCCACCCCGACTCCCCTCCCCCGTTTTTAACGAGGGATGATGATGAGCCAGACGGGGAGAGAGAGGGAAAATTAATGAAGTGGACACGCCCAGCAGCTCAGTCACAGCCAAACTCATCACCATGTCAACAGCTTTTTGTTGGTCTGATTTCAAGGAGTCTGTCTCAAAATTTCGGGGAGTAAATATTAAAGAGAATATTGCACTTTTTTGGCAACACGGTCAACGCTGTCAGAATTAAAGTGTCACTCTACACCTCTGCGGCAACAGTTTTCGTCCTGGATGGTTTGCTGTTCGATCACCTTTTTTTTTCCTGAACTGTGCTCAGAAATTCTCACCCCTGCTAAAACTGGAGGAGATCCATGTGGAACACTTTCAGCTGATTTACATCTAGATGATTAGCTGACATTTTTAACCCCCAGAGAGGCATACAGTGCAAACACTGAGGCGGCGCTTTAGGCTGAGATCCACTCCATCAGGCCCTGTTGGTGTTTAAGGACATTTTGCCTCTGGATGTGCAGCGAGAGTAAGATGCTAAAAAGATAATTGGGGAATTGAAGTGAGATAATAGATAAACAGACAGCAATAAAAGCTCTAAAGGCAAATTAAGAGCTGTAATGCATCTCCAAATATAAGATAATTCCATGTTTTGACATCCTGACACACAGTATTGATAGTTATTTTTTAAGTTTATGGATTGTTTTGCGGTGGAAGCGCTACCTGATTGCAACAGTTTCCCTTCACCCAACAATCCCAAGTCTCTCAGGAAAGACTCAGCGAAACAGAAATCAATGATCACTGGAGCGCATAGATCGGTTCCTCTTTTCCGTGTCAGCCAGCGTGCTCATCAGATACGCGATGCAATGCCAGTTATTTTCCTGAGGGAAATTCAATTTGCATGGCCTCTGGAGTAAAATGGTTTAAATCAAACTACAGCGGACCGAACTGGTCAACAGGCAAGACATCCAATTAAAAGTCTTCAAGGTTGAAGTCTTACTGCTGTCAATGCATTACTTTTGAGGCGGAGGCTTCATCAGCCATAATGACGCTGCACCAGCCTGACACTGGAGTCTGTTTAACTCCAAGCTATTGTGGCTATTACTTCCCTGAAAAGTCGGGGGATATAATGGAATCTTCATCGACGCCACATCTGCCGCAGATCCCTCAAGTTAAAGCTTGTGTATAGCTCAAAAACCATGTCATTGATCATTTTCAAAATGTATACCCCCAAAGACCCTAGTGCGTGGAATAAATGGATTGATTTTGAGAAGGGTCAGTTGCATACTTCCATCCCTAGGGGGAGCTCGGTCTCCAAAAGTTTGTGGGCCATCCTTTCTCAACTGTTGGTCCAATTTAGTCCAAACTTGTTGAGAATGAATCGACTTATGGAGATCTATCTTGTATTTTTTCATATTTGACTTTAATAGTACATATTTGACTCACTAGGGGGAGCTTTTTTACGGAAACCACTATTTTTCAAACTTCCTTAACTTTGGTCCAATTCAGTGGAAGTTGATCTATAATGAACCGCCTCAAGGTGGTTGTATTGCTCATATTTCACTGCAATTCCTCGTTTTTCACCCACTACGAATCACTACTGTTTTTTTCTCATCTGTAGGCTAAAGTCTGATTGTGTCCAAATTTAGGTCATATGAGTTGACACAAGGAAATCTGTCTTGTTTTATGAATTTGCTCAGAAAAAATAATTTACCGCACTAATCTTCATTATTGAGTCACTATGGATCTTATCTTAGAGCATACTGACTCAACCTTACTATTTCTATGAAGTCAGCAAAATGCTCTGTTTGATATTATTGGGTCACGTTTAATTTAAGGAGTTAAATCCCGGGGATGATATGCACAACGCGGTGGATTGGAGACTTTTCTTGGGTATATCCTTGCTGTCGGGGATGACAGCATAGATCCAGTTAGTAGCATTGATACATTAGTGATTTTGGTCGTAATCATTTGATTGTGGTCGTGAGGAAGCATTACCTTACATTTATGAAAATATAAAATATCACCAGTGTTATCATATATGAAGGTTTTAGATCAACATATTTTTGAATTGGTATTTCTCAAAAAAATACACAGCACTTTTCTGTAAATATCATTTTACAGACCACGTCAAACCCATCTCTACTGTCCAATTTGATTTATGTTTTAAAAAAGCAAGGCACAACTGACGCACCAATTTTTCTTCTGAAGAGCAATTAGAATTGGTCTCAAATGAATCCTAATCCCCCTCCTTAAGACGACCGGTTGATGGTCAACACTGGACGGCAGGCACACGGCATGTATTATCCTCTATTCACGGCATTCTGCTGGTTCCTTGTGTCTACCCAGCATGCATCATCTGTCCATGGCTTGTCAAATCACCTTCTACCTTGTGTGTGTGTGTGTGTGTGCGTGTGTGTGTGTGTGTGTGTGTGTGTGTGTGTGTGTTTGTGTGAAAGGGAGTGAAACTAGTGGGGGATGGTAACTAGGGAAACACTTGCAACACGTTTGGACGACCGTAGAGAGGATAATGATTGGCTTGGAAATGATTAAACCCCGAGGAGTCAAAAGAGGCTGTTGTTGTGCAGCAAAACTCAATTTTGAGGCTTCATCGATTATTAATCGACGTAAACAGCAAATATTAGTGTTGTAGTCAATAAAAATGTACAAAGAGAATAAAAGAACAGCCATATTATAGTAAATAGTTAACAACAGTGTGGTAGGGTCACAAATGTATGTTTGACCCTGTCATTCAGATAAAGAGGATTTCCAGTCATCATAAACCCAGCAGTAATTTTTTTTAGGTTCAGCCAACAGTAAAGTTTGAAGCTCTGACATCATCTTTATTATCCCCCCCTGAAAAGGATTGAAGAGGAGTACGATGATTACCGAATGGGCTCCACTCAAGGCTCGAGGAACACTCCGTTGTTCCTCGATCATTTTCAGAGCATAAGCCTTGTTTTCTACAAACAACAAACAGGTCCTGAAGTCTTTTGCTCTTAAGGAACATTTAGACCCACATTTCCACTTTTAGACTCACACCCAACTCATTCCTTGGTTTCTTTTGAGTATGAAAGCCCTTTCTGGGATGGTTGAGACTTTCTGATCAATTACAAGAAGTTGGAACAGGCTGACGTCGTCAGTAAACACAAGAAGAAAAATTTAAGTTGAAAGGAAGTGCATTGGGAGAGGGGGGGGAAGTGTTTTAAAATGGCTATTAATTCAAATCTAGTTAAAAAGAAAAGTACAATATTATTTTCTGTGAGAATGAGGGAACAAGATACAAAGCAGATGCTTCGTCTTGTATCCGTAAAGCACACCATATTGGTTCAACTGTTCCGGTAGAATTCCCGCAATGTCCATCAGATGTGAACGAGTCTGAACAATCGCCAAGTACTTAGTCTCCAAAGACAAAAAACTAACAGCAATACCATCTGTACTGCTTAAACGCAGGAGTATTCTTCCATGCGTATGGCTTTATTTAAAGAGATGAGTATCGATGTGCAAGCCCAGAAACAAAAGAATCGTCTATCGTCATCATCTATCTAAAGCAGTGCTGTTTATCCAAATTAACAAGATAGATAACAGGATTTATTTTTTTCCTCAAGTTACGTAGATGTTAATGTTGATTGAATTTGGCCCTGACTAACACATCAAAAGATAAAATTCACTATTTTTTATTACTTACTTATAATACGAATAATAATACACAAACAACTAATTCAATATAAAATACAAAAATTCTAAGCTATGAAAATGAATCATCTACTAGTCAGAGACTCTCAGAGGCTATATGAGGCAAACTTAACATGAGCAGCCAGATGCACCTCCATCCAAGTCGATTAAGATGGCTTTAAATGGGATCCAGTCATCCAGTGAGACCAGCTCTCTGAGGATCAGGTCATTCTTCATCTGACTCCAGCCAGAGGGATCGGCGTACTTAAATGACCTTCATCCAAAATCAGTTCAGGCTTTAGGGACAGACAGTCCTGGGAGAGAAAAAAACAACATTCCTTTTTCTTTTCAAACGATACAGGTGTAGGGATAAGGTGGAAGCAGACCTAGAATAACTTTTTAAATAAGTATATGCCAGTATTTAAGGCTTTGGATGGTGAAAGGAGACAATCCGGCATGGGCATACATCAGTGTTGAGTACGGTGTTTAGAATTTTGTGAAAGAGGGCTGTGTTTCATGATAAAAGGCTTATAATGCATATTTAGCAAGAAAGTAAATGATGTGAGATCATTTAATACTCAATAAAACTCATCACTGAAGCTGTCGTGAGCCACTCCTGCATGCTAGCTAGCTAACAAAAATGATTACTTCTCCTTGCATAAAAATAGCCCGACTTGTCAGGTGCTGTTGACGTCTACCATCAGAGATTACCTTGATATTCTATTTCTATTTCTAAAAACTTTTCTCACTCGCAAAATAACCTTCAAAACTAACAAATATCTTATTTTTACTTCATGGTTTGATTAAAATGTGTTTCCGGCCAACTGCCACATTTTTCACAAAATAAGACTCAGGACTTTATTTGTCTCATGCAGGTAGAAGCACAGTGCAGTGAAAGGTTCGCCCTGCATGACCCTACCCAGGGCAAAATACACTCAAAAACCTACTATTACTATTAGAGTAATAGAGATCATATGTGTTATATTTGGAGTAATTAGGACTAAACGGTTGAGAAATTATGGATGAAAGTTTTGGGAGATAAAGCTCCCCCTTGTGTCAGAAAATACGACATATTTTTTGCAAAATTAATCCAGTTCTTCCTTACACTAAGCTGTACTTTTGCTGTATTACGTACCCATACGTGATACCAGTAGAGGAATGACTTATGGCACCAAATAAAGCCACCCTTGACCATAATTAGTGAAAATTTGATGTATAAAGTTTGATAATTTTGTCATAAATATGTCAATATTCTCAGCCTTGTATTTGATATTTTCCAATATTTGTGTACACAGTGGTTATAATTTCCGACGGAGGTGAAAATGACAAATTACTGAAGGTAGGCTGGGCAGCACGCTTGTGCTGTGGGTGGCATATTAGCACGACAGCAACATAGTTCCAGGTTCAAATCCACCTTTATGTGTGGGGTTTGAATCTTTCCCTGTATTTACGTTGGTCCCTTCTGGGTTCTCCAGAAGTACAGTCCAGTCCAGTCCTTCAACAGTCCAAAAAAATAGCAATATACAGTAGTTGACTCTAAATTGCCCTGGTGAATGAGAGCGATTGGTTGGTTGTCTGTCTGTATGTGTTGTCCTTGTGATGAACTGGCCAATCTCAGCTGGGATAGACTCCAGCCCAACCCACAAGCCTGAACAGTATAAGCAGTTACTGGACTTCTTCGATGATTGCATAATGCTGGATAGAGCAGTGCTGTTGCCTATTATAAAGACGGTTTTCGGTTTGAAACCCAACCTGTATGGTGTCTTTGTGGAGTTGATGTATACCCCAGCGGTCCCATTGTCCAAAAATGTCCAATAGAGGTAAAATTTGTGACTCAAACTTGCTGTAGGTGTGAATATGAGCGTGTTGCCAGTTCACCCTGAGGCTCCTTCCTGCCCAATGTTGCCTTGGATAAGCTCCAGTCCCCCTGCAACCCTACAGAGAATAAGTAGTCCTAAAGAATGCATGGATATTTGTCCTTGCCTGTTGTTTTTCTGCTTTATTCGGTCCGTCTGCCCTGATGCCAGCTGGGTTCCATATTGCTCTCAGATGATGGTGCCTGATGTGGTTGTTACAAGATTTGTGCCTCGGCTGTGCAGAAATGTATCTTTGACCCCTCTCATTTCGTACCCGATGAATCACTTACAGCATCTATCAATATGTTAGCCTCTGCTGTAACTCCAACTCGAACAATGTTGTGCAAAGTGATTATCTGATTTTCTCAGCGAAGCTTTTTGAAGTTGATGCATACTTCATAATTCCATCTGATGGAAAACTGATTACAGGCTTCAGAATGCTTTTTTTTGTTTATTAGTATTCTGGAGATTAAAAGCCATCACTGAGTGCATCCATTCATGTCATCTCAATTCCTCAGCCATGAAATAAAACGTATTAAAAGCATGAGGCCTGCATACAAATTGGGATAGTTTGATGACAAATGTTCTTTTAGGTTATTAGAGATCAGTTTACTTCGACAAAGTTGCCTTCAAAAGGGAATAAATGGTGTTATATTGATTAACTTGAGAAAAAGAGATTCTAAAGTATTCATATGTGTAGCTGCGTGTTAGATGCACTTTCAATGAGAGTTTAAAACAGGAGTTTAAAGGCTGGAGAGTTAGCTATACGAAACCATTCAACTGTACTGGAAAACAAATAACTTTAATAATATACCCATTACCCATTATTTGGACTTAATAAGACCAACAGCTGATAAATTATGGCCCATAAACGTTTGGTGACAAAGCTCCCCCTAGTGTCAGAAATATACAACAGACATTCCAGTTCTTCGTCGCACTAAGATCTATGCAGGTATAGATTTTGAAAATGATCCATGAAATGGTTTTTGAGTTATGGCATTAATATAAAGGTACTGTGGCGTCGGCGATGAAGGTTCCATAATATACCCAACTTTTCGGGGATATAAATAATTACTCAAGACAAGACCCACAAAATTATCCACAAAAACAAAATGGAAATAGGATAAAGTAAAATACAGCATAGGAGAAATGGGAAATGTCTAAAACAAACACACACCCTTTTATAGCCAAAATAATGCAGATTTAAAGAAAAGATGAAAAGAAATTAGATAATTTAGTTTACATTATCTCCTTTATTCAGTTAAGGTTTTTCATATAGCCTGTCTCATTAGGAATTCGTCGCCCTCCTCGCACCCAGAGCAGGAAAACTCTGCCCGGGCGTTGATGTAGATGTGCAAGAGGAGCCGGCTGTCCAATGAGTGGGCGCTCTGCTCTCTGAGGCCTTCAGACCCTTACCTCGCTGTAATCACTCTTTCAGCTCTACTTAATGCAGAGTAGCCTACTTTCTGTTTTTTTCCTTGTTTTGCATGTTTCAAAATTTCCAAATTTGGCTTTTAGTCTCTATCTTATGCCTTTCATCATGAGCAGAAAGAAACATTCCTACACTCCTGACATGTTTGCATTAACCACCATCAGATGGCACCTCCACCAACACAAGCTGTTTAGGAGGGAAGCAAGAAAAACATCTCTGCTGTCATCCACACACACAAAGAAAGGTTTACCAAACACCACTGGGACATTCAGCGGAACAAGGTCATAGGTCAGACGAGACGAGACAAGAAAGGAAGCCATAGAGAAAAGGCCCTCATACCCACTGTGAACGCCGGTGATGAATCCCCGTGGAGTGGAACATCTTGTCTTGTCATTTCTACCTGTTTCAAACCCTTTCCCTGACTTTTCCCAATTATTTCCGTTACAATTTTCAGTTTTCTCCTGTGTTAAATATAAAAGAGCTTCTAATGTTAAATATCTAGAACAGCCTAAATTCAGAGCTTTGAGAAAGTATTCAACCAACTTGTGATTTCTTCAATCTCTTTTCTATCTAATAGTGTGTACCTTGAATGAACACAAAATTCAATGTTTTAACATAATTGTATTATGATATAGGAGAAAAAGGGTATCAGCCACGCAAATCAATACTGTGAAAAAAATGTTGGCTCTAAACTAAAAAGCTAGTTTGGCTCCTTATAGAGAAACGACTGTGATCAAATTCTCCAGATTAATGAAGATCAGTGTCTGACATCACTGTGGAGGGGGCATTTTTGCCCACTCTCACATCGGAGGGTTTGTGAACATAAATTGCTCTTTTCAGGTCCTGCCACAGCATCTCAAAGAGGTTCCGGTCCAGACATGATGAGTCCAGCGCAAAGCTATCATTTTTGGGATCAGTGGGCCTCCTTCATCAACCGTTCTTGCGAGGAGATTTCTTCTTAATCCCTATTTACGCAGTTTTTACGAAGATTCTGGCATTCACCTGTGTTTTATTTGGGATTTATTCTCAGGTAGGAGCCCTCTTACGAATATTTGAGTGATACCATGTTTGCAAAAAATAATCAGTTATAATATAGTAATACAGGATTTAAATTACAATAATATTGCCATTATCATAATACAAATTTTCGTAATTTTACAAAACATTATGGTATTTTAAAATAAATAAATGCTGTAGAAGAGACTCGCTGTTCAAGTTCAACAGTAAATGAGAATATGTTGTAATTAACAAACTTTACATAAACTTTTAAAGCTTAAAATTAATCAAAAACGGATCATATAAAAACCTGTGGATTGTCCTTCAGAGTCCAAATCACACATAAAGATGGAACACTGCTAAGAGTACCAGTAGTGAGACATTATCAGTTACTTGTAACAGTATTATCAACAGAGATGCTACATCTAACACACTCAACCACACTGTTGATAATTGATAGTTGATAATAGTTTAT
Organism: Lophius piscatorius; assembly: GCA_009660295.1. NCBI lineage: Eukaryota > Metazoa > Chordata > Actinopteri > Lophiiformes > Lophiidae > Lophius > Lophius piscatorius. The sequence continues at coordinate 13,280 of VRLP01003238.1, read as the reverse complement.
CACAGAAGCCCCATATTCTCAGCACTACACAATAATATTGGTTTACCTTTACTGTCGTACAGCTTGAATAATATATAGATGATGGAATACTAGGAAACTTAAACACCAACCTTTTAATACAGAGCAGAGCCTTATTTGTGTCTCTGTACATCAACCAACCGTGTTGAAATTTTTGCAAGATTTTTCATATTTTGGAAGTTTACTGCCATTACTAAAGACAATAATGTCAGTTTTATGAAAATTGACTGTTCTGCCCCATGAAGAACAGAATTTATGGAGAATATCTATCTATATATCTATATCTATATTATTTTTAAGCCCGATTATATATGCATATGCGTATGTGATGCATAGATCATCAGCGTGAGTACAAGCATTATCTCTCTCTGTTGAAATTCTGGTCCAACGAAAGATTCCTTGATATTCTGCATCCTGAAGGATTGTTGTATCTCTGAAAGAAAAATAGAGAAAGGAAAAGGACTGAAAACACATCCTCGTCTGACTCCGCTGAGACACTCAAAATACTCACAATAGAGGTGTTAGTAATTTACACTGCTGATACAATCTTTGAATACATATTCATCAGTACAATTACTACTCCTCCAGGAATATTATTCTTCCTTATAACATACCATAATTGCTTCATGTTCACTGAATCAAAAGCTTTTCGAAAGTCAACAAAGAGACGATAGAATCACCCGCCCTCTTTTGACAGATACTTTTAGATAAGACATTGCAGAGTGAATATACTGTCTACTATGGTCTAAGCTTTTTCTAAATCCAGCTTGTGCTTCAGGTATATTTTCATATAAATCTCCAAAGTCCTGTAGACGCTTGTTTAGAATCAAAGAACACAATCGTGCCCAGGGGCCCACTCGGAAGGGAAATACCCAGTTGACAATATATTGTTAAATAGAATAGACAAATATGGAATTAAAAAAATCACAGATATAATCTGTTTGTCTTCAGGTTTAGTCTTTCACAGATTTGTGACAATGACTAGAATTGACAAAGAATGACAAAGAATTTAAACATCACCATTTTAAAACAACTTGTTTAAAGTGAGAGAAGATCAATGGTTAGGGTTAGGGAAACCCAAAAGAAGTTGATTTATGGTAGAAATTGGGATATAAAATCTGTTCTTCCGCATCCACTTGACATTCCTTTTAAACCCAAACTCAACAAACGGTTTGTAACCGTCCACCAGCCTTCCTGCATCCAGAGTAGCCTCATTATTTACAAAACCAGGAGAGGCTGCCTGTCAGGAAGCAAAAACATACACCATTTCACCGGTACTAAACAAATCGTTGCTGCAGAGCATTCAGCTGCTCCTTACATGGTTTACACGGCAACAGACTTACAACTGTCTGTTCAACGACAACAAATATATGAACATGACGGTTTAACTGTCCAGAAGGCTTGGGAACAACATTTTAAATGATTTAAATTCTTTTTTAAACAAACCTGTTATTCCTTAAAGAGATGCTTCATAGGGGAAATGCATGGAACTCATTTCTAAACAACTTTTTTCTTTACTTCTGGGAAGATTATAACAAACTGCAGGTTTCGTGTAGTTTTGATCATGTCCCACAGCACCTATCATGAATTGAAGACCTAATTACTAGAAAAATACAGTTTCAAATTTACACAACAAATACCTACACAACAATTACCTGCAAATTGTTTTCAAGCTAATATCTAACAGAAATTTCACGCCGACAGCTCCTCTTTCCTTTTTTTTTGTGGACATACACCTTATGGATTTTCAGGACAACAGTCCCCCTCCAGGGCGTCGGCTGTGACAGGCTGCTCCAGTTGATCTGAATAATACCTTGAAGCCCTTTGTCTTCAACGATGTGAGGGTTTATACAGTCCATGATAATCCATTTGACTATTTCACAGGTTTCTTGGTGGTTGGGGCTCTGTTCATGGACTCGCAGTGTAGTTTGTATATGCATGTTAACTTGTACTCAGCATGTATGCAATCTTACTTATTTCCTGCGAACATTCAGTTGATTGATTTTGTGAAAATACAGTTAGCTGACAGTATCAAAAGATAAATTATGTCCCTAAAAGGTTAGGGTTTAGAGTGGTGTAGCAAGAAAGGAAACCATAGAGGATTCCAGACAGAGACAGACATTCCTACTGTGAAGTCTGGTGGTGGATCTCTGATGCTTTGGGGCTGTTTTTCTTCCAAAGGCCCTGGACATGTTGTTAAAATGCATGCTACCATGGACTCCATCAAACACCAGCACACTTTAATGAAAAATTAAAAGCCTCTAAGCTTTGACTTAAAATAAGTCAAAGCAGGACAATAATCCAAAGCATCACAAAATAAAGGTTTTTCCATGGCCATCCCAGTCACATGACCTCCGTCCCCACTCCGGTGAACAAGTATTATGTTTTTTTAATTCTGCAGGGACGCAGAAACGAATTAAGTAGCAAATAGGGTATTCCTCATTTTGGATTACAAATGGACTCTATTTTAACTCACGCGTAACGTGACGGTGTTGTTCCTGTAAACACCGTTTGCATAAACAAGTGTCCTAATGAAAATAACAACGTCTCCTTCACAGAAGCATGCAATTATATGGAGCTTTGGTTGGTAGTTGTTTACTGGACTGCACGTTTGAAGGCTACAACAAACATGGGGCTTAAGAACGCTTTGCCAATCACAGACTTTGGAGTCATGTTTGGCTGAGGAATAAAGGTTGGCAATTTAATAAGCTGCAGACGAGACAGACCAATTAGAATTGAATTGCAGTGTGAAGAGGGCCTTCATCATCCATATATTTTTATACTTATCAAGACCTAAACTTTTTTTTTTTAAATAAAGGTTTGCCCAAAGAAATTCCATTTGGGAAGATTTTTTCTTTGATTTGAGGAAATATAGGTTTTAATATTCAAATGCTTAAAAAATTCAATTACTGTTTGCATGCAAGACTTTCGGGAACATTGTGCATTAAGCTCCCCTCACCTACAAAATATCATGAAGATTCAGTTCAATGGACTTTTTCTTCTTTTGGTTTTTTACTTTTAGGGTCGCCACAGCGGATAATCGGTTTCCATCATCCCCTGTCCTCAAAAAAAAAACTTGCCCTAGTGAGTTAAATACAAACTACCAAAGTAAAATATGATATTTACAGGAAAGACCTCCTCAAGTTGATACAGTCACCAAATTTGGTGGCCCAAAAACATTTGGAGAAAAAGCTCCTAGTGTTGTTGTCCACCTAGTGTTGGAAATATAAAACCGACAAAATGAATCCCTTTTTTCCTCGCCCTATGGTCTGTGTGGGTCTAAAATTTGAAAAATGATACATTAAATAGTTTTGAGTTATTGCGGTAATGCGTTAGATTGGCGGCTGTGACGACGATTCCATAATATTCCAGACTTTTCCGGGTTATAATTAAGAAGTATTTTTATGAGAGGGACCACTCTTGTAGTTAGAAGCATTCCAAGTCTGTTCATTGGGAGCAGACTCAAATGTCAGGATAATATTCTGCACCGTCAGTGCCAGAGCGCCTTGACACACATTCCAGGAGACCTCTTGCTGTTTCCTCCAAATCTCTTTGACCGCTAACGTAAACAGATGAAACGAAGAGCAGGATTTCGCCTGTAGTTTCATTTATATGTTAATCTGTCGGCGGACCTTGGTAAGGATTTGAGTGATTCCGGCGAATGGTATGGTAATGCTTTCAGCCGGACATATTTTGATGGAAAGGCTGTACATCCTTACAGCCTAGAAGCAATCTATCATTTGTGAGTTTTGGCTCTGCCCTCCAGACTCCATAACTGCTCCAAATACTTAGAGGACTACTTGTAAATATCTGTTGAATATAGCGCAGCCGCGGCTGAGGTTAACTTTTGGTATAAATCCAAAGGACAAAGGAGGTATATATATGTGTATGATCGACTATATTCTCTTTCCACCAGGTAGCTCTCAGAGTGTATTAGCAAATGGGGGGAAGGGAGTAGACATTTTTTCTCCGGCTGCTAATGCAAACACTGGCCTGTTGATAGCTGCAGAATGAGAGGCATGATGAATGAAAGCTATTGTCTGGCAGAAAAGGAGAACATGCAATGGATTGTCTCGTTTCTTGCTTTGAAAATGTGACATATTTTTAGAAAATATATCCATCAATCTCTACCGTATGATAATCTAACGCTAACACTGCAAATGTCAATACTCAAGGTAATCACTTCAGAGTTACATTATGCATAAGCTTTTTATTGTAGCTCACCGCTTTTGTATATACACATTTATCATGCTGCGGGGAGGATTTATCTTCTATTCATCATAATCTGTGTCCCGGCGGCATCAGCATTCAGAAAAGCAGATTAATGCAAAGGCAGTCTGCAGACGTGCAGAGTGCTGTTTACAGCTTAAAGGCAGCTTTTGCGCAACATGCTAACATACTTTTGTTTAGCCAGATAATGCTGCATTCATTCCGAACACAACACAAATCACCTGCATCTTACAAATAAATACACGATGCAAATCAAAAGTAAAACCACTTCTAACGCAGATAAGCGCTTTGCCACTCAACTTCACATTGCTTGCATCACTCACATTCATTCACATTCATTCACATTCATTCACATTCATTCCCATTCCCATCATTGGCTAAATTTGTACATTCATTCATTTTCTTCCGCTTATTATATTGTATTGTATTTTTGTATAGTTTAATATTTCTATTTCTATTATATTTCTATTATAGTGCAAAATCTCCAGTATATTGTATACTGTACTATAGTATATTCCTTTAGTGAAGTATAATATTTATTATAATATAATAATAATTATTATTATAATATTTTATTTCCTTTATAGTGTTATATTATATTATAGTGTAATATTTCCTGTATAGTGTAATATTTATATTATGGTGTAATACCCTAGAATAGATTAATATTCATATTTATATTTGCATTTCTATTCTGTTATATTGATCTCTGTGATCTTATAAATAAATAAAGGTTAAAGGTCTAAAAATAAATTAAGGTCTTCTGATGAAGGTTAATCTTATCTTATCTTATCCGGGGTCGGGTTGCGTTAGCCGGCTAAGAAGACAGACAGCCCTCTCCTCAACAACATTCTCAAGCTCATCTTGGAGGATCCCGAGGTGTTCCAGGCCAGATGAGTGATATATTGTCCTTCCAGAGAGTTCTGGGTCTACCCCAGGATCTGCCCCCATTGGACGTGCCTGAAAAACCAGCAAAGGGAGGCATCCTAGAAAGATGCCCGAACCACTTAAACTAGTTCCTTTAGACACGAGGAGCAGCGGCTCTACTCCGAGCTCCCTCCGGATGTCTGAGCTCCCAGCCTTATCTCTGAGTCTGAACCCAGCCGCCCTTGGAAGGAAAATCATTTCAGTCGCTCATATCCTTGAGCTCATTCTTTCGGTCACTACCCAGAGCTCGTGACCATAAGTGAGGGCTGGAATGTAGATGGACCGGTAAATTGAGAGCTTTTTCTTAAGACTCGGCTTTTTCTTCACTGCAACAGACCGATATAACACCGGAGCTACTGCTGATGATGCACCAAACCGCTGAAAAGATCTGTGCAAGAGGACACATTTCAACTTGGTATGACACCGAAAGCACATCACGTCAAGATTCTTCTCACATTTCATAGTTGTGCGTGGAAACCTGGAAACCTGGAAACCTGGAGATGGTTGTTTACACCTCTGGATAAGGTTGTGGTGCCAGCACTAATACAACGCAGAAACTGAGTTACCTTGGGGCTCGGGTTTCTGCCGCAGGGTGACATACAAGGAAATGAGAGATAAAATAAAGCTCTGGCAAAAATTCAGTATGGCCACAGTTATTTTTCAAACCACTCTGTTATTCACACCTTTCATGCTTTCAAATTGGCAATTAATGACATCACACAATGTTTATTTCAGCTGTGCTCATCAGCCGACCACATCTACCATTATCACGATGACACACTAACATCATTACTTTATCGTCTTGCTGCCATCTTTTTAAATGATATTCTGTTTGTTCATCTCGATCCTTAATGCTGCTGCCTTCACCTCCCCATTTCAACCCGTGTCTTGCAGCTTGCGACTCAGTGCAGATACACTTGGATCATAATCTCCCCGAAGACTCTGAGTACCCAACACTTTCTGGCTGACTAATTATCCCTTATCATCTGTTGTGTTGAAGGTCCACCTTCATCTTCTGTCTCTACTGATTGAAACAAACTGAGTATAGCAATATAAACTTTGCATTTTGATTTGTGTTTACGAAGCATTAGATCACATAAATAGGACCACAATGAAGAACCCTTTTCCGACCCATATGTAATTTACATTCAAATAATTAATTATTTAATTTTGACTCTAATTGTTGTTAAAGTTTGACCTGATCACAAGATTTTTAAACATTCCTACTTCTTTTTAATTGAAAACATTTACGCATCCACCAGTTTAGAAACAGGAATGAATGGGTTGTCACACTAAGCTGTTCAAGGTGTCCATTCTTTATGTTCGGCAGAGTTAACGTTTTGATGAACTGTATCAATACAGGTTGAATAGGGGGAACTAGGTTGGTCCGATTTAGTTCAAATCTGGTGCATATTATGAGACTTCACCAAACACCAATAGTCCCAAGACTGGCCCTCATAATATAAATCCTTAACCATGAAAACCTTCCCTTTGAATGTGGAATCACATTGGCAGTTTGCTAGTTATTCATAGAAATAGTATTTCACAAATTGTGTTTTTCTTCAGGATTTACCACTGATATTTGTATCTCTTGCGTGCCCCATCCTACCACCCAGATTTGAGTCCATTCAAGTAATATCAGTCATTCTTAAAGAGATGAAATAATCCAAAATCTAATCTTTATGTGGATTCGCTCCAGACTTTAATGGTTTTGTTGCCTGCCACATACCAAACACTCCCACCAAGTTTCATCCAAATCCATCCAGCAGCTTCTTGGAATCCTGCTAACATACAAATGCCAGAGAACATAGACCTCTCACTGGAGGCAGGTATGAGTCATAAACCAATTCTGCTGAGCTAATGTGTGATGCATTTGAAACCACAAACACTATCTCCACGATTTCTGCGGATTGCTTGAAACCATTTGGGTTCGGGGTTTTTTCGTTGGATTTTAACGCCAGATCCTGATTTGAAACGATTAACGTTCCCGGCAGCAACAACAAAAACAACGTAGGATAGGAGCGTATTTTGTGAATAATAAGAGCAATTTGGCTGCATCATGAGACCAAAGCAATGACGTTACCATGGTAATTCCTATTACGTGTCTGGACAGGTTGGGGCGAGCTGCTTCCCCATTAACCTCAGAAGATGCCTCTGCAGCAGGATGACAGGGAGTGTAGCTCACTGGTTTGGCATTTGGTCATAAACCAAAGGATTGAGAAAATAGAGATCTTGACCTGATGATCCTGAGAGGGGGCATTAATAAATTAAAGCTTTGTACTCCGCCCAGGTATTTTAAGGCCAGTAATATTTATAGAGCCTAACCTGCATCCAACAGGATGAGGGAGGAGGTGGGGAGGAACTCTTAGATCTCCTCCTGGTGCTCTGCAGATCAGTCAATCATGCTCCCTCGCCAGTTCCTCTTAGTCATTCATCAACAAACCCTCCCCTGGCTGCCTCCCATGATTCCTAATGAGGTCAGACTACTGCTTGCTCGACTGCCCCGATCAGCAATATGTGTGTCATTCCCTGTGTGTATATATATGTGTGTGTGTATGTGTGTTTGTATGAGAGAGAGAGATATGGGGAGAAAGCATGCCAGAAAAAGAGAGACTCGTCGAAATACAGAATGAGTATTTGTTTGACTCTGAGGATGAAGAGAATAAAGACTGTGTGTATGTGCGTGTGTAGAAGTGGTTGTTGTCTTTTTGCAGTAGGTGCTGACCTGGAATAGGGTTACCGCTAATGAGGAGAGGGAGAGCGCGTGAGATGTGAGGGATGCCAGGTCATGCCTAATTCAAATTTATGACATCCAGATTGAAAAGTCATGCACTGGTTCTGCTGAATAGCTGCTACTGTCAGGGTTTAGTGTCGCACACAAAAGCCTGGTCCGCTGAAGCAAGATTAGAACCAACAGCCAGCAACCGTACTGATACTGAAGCCGCTGATGGAGTTTCAGTTATGCATCAGTGTCCTCAGATACATTTCTTTATTGCCATTCTAACATATATGTCATATCAATTATACAAACCAAAATATAACAGTGTAAAGCTATTGATCAATACCACCTGTGATTAAAAGAAGTCTACAGGCTCATTATTTTACACTTTACTGACATATTCCACTTACATCTATTGACTCTTCGGTTCATTTATGCAGCAATACATTCATCATTGAGAAAAATACTTCTATTTCCTAGTACAATGGAAAATGACACCCTTAAAATAGAGAACTGTAAAAACATCAGTTTTTAAGCTCAGATCCCACAAAGGAAGCCTAACAACTTGGAATGCATGATTTATTGTCCTCTGTTGACATTAATATCATAATATCCATAACTACCATGCTATATTATGGACATGCACAGTGAACTGACAACTTTCAGGTGAAAAGAAAAAAACAACACTAGTGAGGTGCAACGGTTAATGGTATAAATATTATGAAGATAAGAGTCTAAGCCCAAGAAATTAAGCTAGCAAAGCTTATGTCATTGGTTGTCATTGTCAAACCAACAGGCAAATCTCACCAAAGTAGACTAAATGTTAAGCATCACTCACTAATCCTGTCTTTGCCGACCGCTGCTTGAGTCAATGGATCAGAGCTCCATTCCACTTTGTCTAATGCTGTTATGAAGGGCATCAGTAGAGTTACTCCTTTGCATTTCAGTTCTTTCTTAAAGAACCAGGTCTCTTTGGGCCGCCCACACTTTCTTCTCCTTGCAGTGCCCAGCGGAAAGCTGATCTGGGCAGTGAGTTGGGTGGCATGCGCAGAACATGTCCCATCCATCTACATCGATACACATGGATTCTGTCTGGCGCCGCTAGCATGAATTGCTTGTGCTACTTATATTGCCCACACCCTTGGCAGCTTTCACTACACGGTGGCAGGAGTAGGCTGGGCTTTATGCACCGGGGCAGCTTGAACACAATCCTAAACCTGTCTGGTATCAAGTGGCATGAGGACGTCATCCTTTACCAGGAAGGCAACACGCTAAGAGAGGGGACTAATAAGTCAACTCTAAAAGATTCAAGAAACCAGCAATGGTGGAAGGTTGGGATTTACAGCTTCATCCGGTAAAAAATCCATTTGAAACAAAGGAGCAAAGGAAAAAAAAACTCTTGCAGAGAGACCGAATTGTTCAAAAGAATTTGAAAAACAAATTCCAGTCCACAATGTCAACAATCTGCTCCGGTTTACATGTTGGCTGCAACCTAAATGTCATGCAATGTGAAACAATGCAGAAAAAAACGAAAATATCACTCAACATTCTTGAAGAACCAGAAACGAAGCAGCAGTGAATGTGGTGAGTGTAATTACTTAGAATTTCTGCGTACACACCTGCAGTGAAACTTCCGCCACCTAACTGCAAATGCAGTGTGTGTTTAAACAAACGTAGCACATGAATCTGAATCAAACTGGCGTATGCGGCTCCTCTAAGCATTTCAAACAAATGTCTAACATGATTTACAGCAACTCATCCCTGGTGATTCAACCTCAGTATAGTTTCCCTTTGTCTTATCTGATTGGCATATTTGTCACGAGTCTGCTGCCTAGAATCAGACACACGGTATTGTTTGATTAAGCACCGCATGAAAGCTGATATCCAGTGAGGGCTTTAAGACTTCTGATCAACATCTGCTGCAGAAGTCAAATCGGGTCAATTCATTTAAGAAAAAAAAAAAGAATACAGGAAAAAACAAGATGGGGAAAATAGGTGAAAAGATGGAGTTAGACAGCCTCTATTTGTGATATCATGTGGCTTCCTAGTCTTAGCCAGCCATGTCATTTTAATATTTCTGCCCCTTATTCGTGCATCGGTTTAACTTGGAGCATGTCTTTGTTCCGCCGTCACTTTTCTCCATCTGCCCCCGGGCCCCGTTGCACCCAAGACATTGATTTGGTCTGTGTATGTGTGGTGTGTGCGTAACAGAACCAGCGGCAGAACAGGCTTTTGTCCTGAGATGAACTCTGCAGCAGTTGTGTTGAGGACTGCTCGCTGCTGACGGAGAAGAAAAAAAGGGACCACAAAAAAAAGAAGCAGAGAAGGGCAAAATACAGACAAAGAGAACAGAGCGACAGGGAAGGAGACGCCCATAAAACACCCAGGTGGTGCTCCCTTTTGTCAGCATGATGGCCAAATGTTGCATTGAAGAAAATCTGCTTCCTATTGTTCCGTCCAAGTTTTACTCATAACTCCCAGCTGCAGGAAAACCAGGAATGAAGGGGTCGAAAGGGGGGAGGTTATGTCCTTTTTAGAAGTTGCGTTAGTAATTCTGGGTGAATGTTGATAATGATGTTTAAAGTTCAGTGCACATCAAGAAGAGATGACTAAACACTGCAACATGGATTAAACTAATTCTCCCTGAGGCATTCGCTACCTGATCTAATGGACAAATTGTGGGAGGAGGCGAATATCTTCTCCCACATTAAGCAGTGTTTTTTCAGACAACACCTACATTGAGGGACTAAATCACCCAATTAGATCTCTTTTGAAATCGCCCACATATTCGGTTTCACTCAGAAATGAACAGATCAGCCATAACATTAAAACCTCCTCCCTAAGATGGTCTTTTGCGACATGTTCCGACTCCTCTCTATTAGAACCAGCATTAACATAGACAACACACGCTAGCTTTCACTCCTCACAGGCATTCATGAGCCTTACACTCTCTGGGGGTCGAATGGTTTGGATTTGGTGCGCCCATTACTGCAGCCTGGGTTTATTCCCGGTAAGGGAACAGCCTTTGTGGGCGGCTTTAGAGATAGAGATAGAGCGGTTGTCCCTCAATCGGAAGGTCTATTTGATTCTGTTAAGTCCCTGCACTGCCCCTTCTATCTACACATCATAGGGTCTTTTTCTTCCATTTTTCAGAGTGCAGTGGGTATTGTCCAAAACCTGGAGCAACTCAGTCCTGCTGTACTGGATATGTGCAACTCTGTAAAAAATACACTAGAAACTTACATAAAAAGAAAAAAATCTGCCAATATTTTGAAGAAAGTACATACCGCCATCTTGATGGGCATTATGATGTTTTCTTGTGCTTAATTGTAATTTGTATTTTGCATGCTGCCAAGAGCAGCTAAACTGCCTTTCATTGTTGTACAACCATCACAAAGGTATTATATTCTATTGAGCAAGGCCCCGAACCCGAAATTAGCCTTTTTGTTGTTGGTGATGCAGACGACTTGTGCAGAAACATATTTATATGCAGATGCTGCTGTTTTGGAGGACGGATACATTCACATTAAAAATGGATGCAGGTATGTGTAATTATGAGCACGAGCTAGATACCCAAATCTTATCCAAGCTAAAACTTGGAATTAACAATTTGGCTAGTAATATAAAAATGTACACCCTTCCACCTGACCTCAATGCCCATCCTTACAGGTGACAAGCCCGTCAGATGATGCCTACATATAGATCCTTCAGGAAGAGCCCGGCCGTGCCCCTTGGAAGAAAAAGATTTATGAAGGTTAAATTATTGTGAAATTTAACCTATAACCAATGTATGTTCAGATGGGCGAGGGTAACACTATGTGCCCTATAGCAGGGGAATAAAAACAGAACATTCCCAGACTCCTTCATGTCCAAGTTTCATTCTGCGCAGTTGCAAATTCCTGGGATTAAGACAAACTGTGGAAAATAAGCATTTCTACTTCAGCAATGGAATAACAGTATACTATTGGACCTGGCACGCTTGGTTTCTCACAATTTTCCTCTATCTATGAAACATTGCCACAAGCTAAATGTGAATTCTTTAGATCTACTTTTCACTTGTGAACTTTTCGTCGTCATCTTTTGAAACGTGGATGGTACTTTGCATGCAGTGCTTTTTTTTTCTTCTTTTTTAGTCTTGTAACTGCATTTTGTTCTACCGATTATTATTTTTTACAACGTAGTTAACAGGACACAGCTTGTTCTGGCTTTAAATTCCCAGCAGTTTCTAACAGATTCCACTCTCCCACATATCATCGCTGCTGGGTGCAAACTTTTAAGTTCTACAGGGGTGAATTAGAGGATTAATTTCTACATAGGTTTGAAAAATCCTCACATCTCTTTAGCTTATAAAATACAAAAAATACTAAGAGCCAACAAAACTGGATCATCAAGCTCTTTTTTTCAAGCTCCTCCTAGCTGACATTTTGTAGGTACAAGGTTTGCATTTCAATGGGACTACAGTGGAAACATGGACAGAGAACCTCCTCTCCCTACAGGAGAAAAGAAATGTGGACGGATTAAACATCTATCATAGGAAAGAGTGAGTGACATGAAAATCTCCTGAGTTCAAATATGCTAAAAAATTAGGAATAAGATAATTGAAGAGTCCAATAATGAGATGCCCACCTTTAGGGCGAGGAGATGTGGTTAGACTTTAGTAGAATAGATTATTTACAAAGAAGAAAAAGAAGAAGCCTACATTTATATGATGCAGTCCTCTGGGGCCCATGCAACGCATGTGTGCAATTTCATTGAATTCAGTCCAGCAGTTTTTTGGGAGAAGTGGATCGACTGTCCTCAGAAAGTGAGCAAAAGAGGATAATCATACAATGTAAACATTGTTGCAAGAGCAAATTGAAGAACCTCTTCATCTTAAGGTTTTGAAATTAGGATAGACCACAGAATCTCCTGAATGAGAACCCAATGACATAAAACATAGCTTTGCTTCAAAGGTGTCTAAACATGTAACAAGACGAAGATTGAAGAGCCCAATAATGAAATCAACATCCTTAAGGCAGCCACAAAGCACTTACGAAATTTCACTGAATTCTTTCTATAGGTTTTTGAAGAGGTTCAGATAGACCGAAGCCTCTAGCGTGACCCATAAAATCACCTAAAAATATAAGAAAATTGAAGAACCCAACACAGACACTTTTATGCACGTAGGCTTGTATGTGTGTGTATGCATTTTATATTCATGGAATGTCTATTTTCATTTTCCATTTCTATATTTATGCTTTGACTTTTTTGACTGCATCCTTTGCACAAAGATACCAGGTCAATTTTCCTTACTTCCTTGTTAATTAACTGTTTTCTGATTATGAAAAAAGCACCAATGAAGCTCTCGCAAAAGTTCAGTCAGTAAGACTATCTCCTTGCACACTCG